>BPLR01008528.1:0-212512 GCA_021605095.1 Caerostris extrusa | reverse complement strand
AAACGATGATGAGGGTGGACGAAACCTCACGGGGGATGTTTAGGGGCAATTACAGCTGGATTTGTTTACATCATGGCAGATAAATTTTACCAGGCAGCCTGACTATGCATCGTTGCCTTTGAATCATGTTGTCCACTTTATCGTGCATCCAGTCTCCTCGTTTTGAAGCAATGACTACACGCTGGCTGTATACGTACTTGCAGTCGAGCATCTTGCTGTATTGATATTCCACCACACATTTAAATCTCGATAGTTCGTGCTTTAAAAGCCATTATTTCAATAATGCTTGCTTTTTCTTTGTCATCATCCTAACCATGACCTAAAAGTAAATTTTCTTTTATTTTTTTCAGAATACTAATTATTATTAAATGCTGATTGTTATGATTAAATGTAATTATTAGGATTAAATGAAAACAATGTTGCCAGTTCTAAATAATTGGAATATTTTGTTCAAAATAATTATTTTTTTAGTTATTTATATTTTTTACTAATTACAGTTAGTATTCTGTTGAAGAGTTGGGCTCCGATGCGACATGCCCAGACTTCGTTTGGTTAATTGGGAAGAAAGTATTCTTTGAATTCGAATATTTGCTGTTTTTTGATTGTGTAAAGAATACAATTCGTTTATTTCAATTATAAAATCCATCATAATAGAAATCTATAGACTATCTTAATAGATTATCTTAACAGAAATTCTAAATATTTAAAAAAATAAACATTTTTAAATTAAATATTTTACAACTGGTAAATCATTTCGTAGGATTCTAGTGGTATAGTGGTTAGCGTGCTAAAGTTTCCCGACTACTAAAGGAACTGGACTCAATAACCAACAAGCGATGTTGA
Source organism: Caerostris extrusa (assembly GCA_021605095.1). Taxonomy (NCBI): domain Eukaryota; kingdom Metazoa; phylum Arthropoda; class Arachnida; order Araneae; family Araneidae; genus Caerostris; species Caerostris extrusa. The sequence continues at coordinate 211,669 of BPLR01008528.1, read as the reverse complement.
ACCGAAAGTTTCTACAGTATAAGTTCGGGATGGGCACGATATGTCTGTATGTCAGCAAAAAGCATCACATTAGGACTGTAGTGCAATCACATTTGATGTCACTCATAAGGAAGTTCCAAATTGCAGTGAAGTTGGTTGAAGCGATTGACTATTCTTATTGTCTAACGAACCCAGATATCGTTTTACTCAGGTCTAGTTGGCCAGAAATAGGTTTTAAGCATTTAAATTTCCACAGAGTATACATTATTAGACAGATTAATAAAAATTTTTTATTCAAAAGAAAAGTTTAAAAATGGATTCTTTGCAGTTTCTTTGTACAGTTATATGCTAGTGTTAATGTGAGTTCTTTTAATTTCGGTGTAATGCATGCTTAATCAGTTTTGCAGTGTGTGTTTTTCTGTTACTCATCCACGATTTTATTTTTAACCAGGAAACTACTACGTGACTGATAAACCCAACCCAAGAGGAGAAGTTGTTATCGGCGGTGATTGCCTTACACTGGGTTATTTCAAAAATCCAAAACAGACTCAAGACGCTTTCAAAATCGAAGACGGCTTTTGAGATGGTTCTACACAGGAGATATTGGAGAAATATTCCGGACGGAACTTTAAAATCATAGGTAAGCCCTTTAACATTCATGATAACTATTTTTATATCTTCTCCTTAAAATTGGAACTTTTACAGCCTTAACATTTATAGAATTCTGGTTATTTAATAACTGCATTTATTAATGTCTCCCATACATTAATATCTAGATTGATCAATAACAACAAACCATTTTTAGAAATATTACAGAGCAGTTGCTTCGTCGATTCGAAAATCATACAGAAAAATAAACCAGTAAAACACAGCTTTAAATCTATTATAATTTTATTTTTGGAAATAAGTATCATAGGCAAGAATTTTATATGCAGGCAGTAAGAACACACACGTGTTTAAATTTTATTTAAAAATATCGAACTCTTATATCTGGATTGTCCTTGTTAAGAACTTTCTAACTCACATTATTCTAGATATGGCTGTGTTTGGCGGATTATGTTCAGTGTCATAAAATGTAGCCAGTTATCAAGACTCATCTTTTGACTTCTTCAAGAACTTGTCACCATGTTTTTAGCTAATATTCATAATTTATATGTAACCTTAAAGAGAATAAAAAAAAAAATATTCAAAACATTTTTCAATAAGTTTAAATAAAACTTTATTTTTTTAACATATCTAATATAATGAATATTGAAACATAGTTTTCCAAAACATGGAATGTCATTAGAACGACATAAAAATTAAAAAAAACAAAATTTATGTTATTGTAATGCACTATAGCATAAAAAGTCAAATAATGCCAATGCAAAAATAGTTTTTTGTATAAAAGATTCTTTTATGAGTGTTCAACAGTGTACTGACTGTTTCTTCATCACTGGAATAAATTCCGTGCAAATACATACAAAAATGGATGCTGTATGTCAAGAGAATAATCATTAGACACATTAATTTAGACATAGAAAATCGTATAGATATATAGATATTAGATTGGAAATTAAGGATTCAATATAATAGACATGTATTCTGTTAAAATAAAACAATTAATTTCAAACAAACAAGACCACTTTACACGATTTTTCAGGAAATTTTTGATTGAATTTTGATAAAAATTTACAGTACTTACAAAAGTAGCATTACTTTTGTTATTCTGTATAATAATATTGCTTCGTAATAGTGCTTCGTAATAGTGCTTCGATATAAAGACATCTAGCTCGTTATCTGATTTCATTGCCGAGGGGTAACTCTCAACAGGATTACATTTTTTTATTTAAAAAAATTACTCGTCTTTGAATAGATAAAATAAATTAATTGTCCTTGAATAGATAAAATATACAAAAATAAATATTATTTTCATTGCAATACTATATGCCCACGAAATTTTTTTTACAGACAGGGAAAAAGGATTTAGTTAAGTTACAATTTGGAGAATACGTAGCTCTTGGAAAAGTAGAAGCAGAATTGAAAACTTATCCTCTCATCGAAAACATCTGCGTGTTTGGAAGTGGTTTACATACGTATCTCATTGCTCTAATTATTCCAAACCAAATGCATTTGAAAACCATAGCAAAAGATCTTGGGAAAGGAGATCTTTCTTTTGGCGAAATGTGTTCAGATGAAGAAATAACTGCAGAAGCTGCCGAGAGAGTACGGGACTTCGGGAAAAATGTGAGTATAAAAACTTGTCGAATCATGTAAAAGAGTCGATTAAATAATTAAAATTATTTATGGATTCAATTTTTTATGATTTTTTTCCTTTTTGCCTCCCAAATTCATCGGTTGGGTACATTAGGTGTGCAGTACTGAAATGTAGCTAATTCAGCTAAATTAGGACAAGGCTATCTTTCATATATAGTGATCTGTAATTTATTTATAAAGAGGCTTTGGAACAGTCTATTATAATTTATTACTACAATAAAGAAAAGAATGGTTTTTAATTCATGATATTTCTCCGAAAGTTATATATAAAGAGGTTTTCAATAGTTCTTTCTGAACTACAGTATAATAAGTTATTTCACGTGAAATTTATCTGTGTAATTCCTTTTTAATATTTTGATTTTTAGGGGGAGAAAGGGGTTGGGTGTTTGTTAAAAGGTACGACCTCCGTGAGCTTTCTATAAATCACAAGATACGACAGATGAAATGAAATTTCAAAAATTAGTTGTATTCTGATAGTTTTCGATTGTTATTACTACTTGCACAGGTAATAGAATGTTAGTATATCAAAGGTTTGATTCTGTAGTTGTCTTTTTTATAATTGAATGTTTTATAGTTACTTACATTGCCTGATGGCAGCTCTGAACCTATAGAGTTCGTATTTTAGCTGCTGTCAGTTTACATGCTGTGATGTTGCCAGATGCTGATCAAATGATGTCAGATGCTGCAAATTTTTTATTTTGTTGAAAGACAAAAAGTTTTCAATGTGTAAACAGCCATCTGTATTTTTTTTTTTTAAATCGATTAAGGAAAACAGTCGATTCTCGTTTAACCACGCCACTCTCACTCTCCGCAGTGAAAAGAGAACCTTCGAATACTACTCGAAATGTAATATTTCCTCTATAAGAGTCCATCTCGTTATCCTGCACTGAATTTCTGAAATAATATTTTTATTTAGCATAGAAAGCTATTCCTCCATAAAAGTACATTCGAAATTGAGTTATTTGTTCTAGAATGCAATTTTTTCTTCAATGTACCTTAATATTGTGATTAAAGAATACTATTAAGTTTCCACTTTAAAAGTAATCAACAAATGGCTTCAAACTGTGTTTTGAAAACAAAAAACAAAGCACATTCGATTTATCCTTCACAGAAAGGGAGTGAAGGAACATTCCCAACTGAATCTTCTTCGAAAATACAAACATCTTCCATATCTGATGCTTTCAAAGCCAATGACATAGATAAATTTGGTGTTATAACTGATCAGAAGTTAGAATTCCTGCATTCAGAGATTATGTTTTGTTACAAATGAATAAGCATAATGAAAATCAGTACTCACCAAAAAAGCACAACGTGTCAATACTACGCTAATTCATGTTTAATTTTTCTGTATTAAATTAAAAAAAATTTTCATCTTGGCACTAAGCAGAATATTTTTCTTACCTTACAACCGACAATAATCATTGAAAAATGTTAAATAAAATTGAAACTTGTAATTAAATGCCATAAAAAACTTAATATTTTATTCAGCCTTTTCTATTTTAGCAATATAACTAATATATTAATAAAAAATTTTATATTTGAATAATTAAATGAACATTATGAATTCATGAATTACTTTTTTAATAATTGAATGCACACATAAATACCTGTACGTATAGTTAATTTCATATTTTAAAAATGTAATTCTATCTAACGTTCAAAACATGAGCTCCATTACTCCATTCTCTTATTTAAAGTAAATGGTAAATTTTTTCTTGTACCCATCTCAGTAGTGTAACATATTAATGGTACTGGTTTCTTTCAATTCCTGTACAACTTTCATAGTATACACGCATGCCATTTAGGCTTTTTCTCAATTAATTGTCATATTCGGATGAGACTCAGCTGGGCTGAAAATTTCAATTATTTTCTGCGAAATTCGAGCAAGTGTTACGTAAAATGGAATGAAACTATTCGTCCATTTTAGGCCTACCACTTCAACGCTTATCTGTTACAGCACCCGTTTCACTCAATTTCTCGACTAATTTCTGAAGCTCATCTTAGTTTACTTATTTATGAATTTCTTCCCAAATTCAATGCTCACAGCAACATTAGAAGTAATTCTGAAAGAATAGGAATTCCTTTCCCTTTCGCACGTTAACAGAATTAAAATGATTGCTGCGGGTTGGGTATGTGGCACTATCTGTAAACATGAACCGAACTCAATGTTCACCTGTAATATAAGTATGTGCTTTCATCTGTTTAACCGGTAGAGTTATTAGTAAATTCATGGGTCAATAGATTTTTGAATCATGTAGTATAAATTAGATAGTTTCATCATTGAATCACTCTTGTAAATGAAAAGCCCAACACGATTATCCTTTTGACTTGTTTTATTTTCACAGGTGGTCTCTTTGGATCCGAACTACCGAAGAAAATCAAGCTTTGCACTGAAGAATGGAATCCCGAATCTGGTTTGGTAACTGCGGCTTTTAAAATACGTAGGAAGCACATTGAAAATCGATATAAATCAGTCATTGACAGCATGTACTCGGAATCCATGCAAAATGGACCCAGTTCAATGTAATAACTCAACTTCATTTACATGGACAGCTCAAACTTCAGTTGATACCATGATCATATGGGGGATAAAAGGACTCTTATCTCTGGAAGATATGTTATTCATCTATTAATATAAAAATCGTAATACATGTATTAGTAATAAATTTTCAAAATATTAAATCCAAAAAGTAGAGATTAAAAAATAAAAAAAAATGCAAATATCATCCATGTATAAATAACATCTGTCTTTAACATTTTTTAACAGAAATAAATATGAAACATATAATTGATTTGTTAAAATGTTTAAATCATTATTTTAATTTGTTTAAATGTCTATTGATTTAAAAACACAGAAGAAATTAAATTTTTTTTTTAATTTTACACATGTTAAAATAGAAAAATCTTTTTTTTTAAATTTATCATTGAAACTACAATTTTAAAATGTGCTATTTTAATCTAGATTGTTTTCGGCGATTTAAGACTAAAACCACTGTTTATGTTGTCTAAATTAGGAATGATTCTAAACCTGTAATGAAAATGCCACTATAAAATATAACAGATTTTATTTCTTTTATCTCTTTCTCAATAAAATTTTATTCATTTCTGCTGTGGAATCTATCACTTACAATACTAACATATACAAATCCACACTAACACACAAATGTTTTAACACACTCCCTGAGCAAAGATTTGTCGTTGAACAAGAAAGTAATAATTGCAATAACTATTTTTAGTTAAAAAATGTGAAAACTAAAATTACAGTAAGAAATTAATTTGAAAAGCAGATGACAGAAGGCTGAAATGTTACAATCACAAACCGTGTGAAAGATAAATAATATTTATATCGATTCAACTTTTTTACTGAGCTCGGCTTGCTGATTTCTGATCACAAAGAACTCATTTCAGTAAGCAAAGAAAATGAGTTCTCGTGTTTGATTAACACCTCCTAGATGCAAAGCCTGGCTGCTGGTTTGCGACGTCACGCACATGTGAAACTATATGGTTAAATCTGTCTGTTTATCGAGTTTAGAACGATAAACAGATAGATAAAAAAGAAACTTATTTCAGTGCTATTTTACAATTTATTTTAAAATAATTTTGTTCAAGTCACTAAAAGGTTTTGAAATCTTATTTACACAAATTATCTATCATTTAATTTATTTAATATTTAATTTAATTTTGTTTAAAAGTTTCAATCTTAGATTTCTAACAGAAGGTTTGAGAAATTTTTAAATGAACATTCTCAATTTCATTGAAATAAAGTAATTTGTTTAATATTTATTGATAGATATTTCAACTCATAAAATTCTATTTTTTTTATTTAAATTATTTTCACTAGAGTAAACAAATCTTTTACAAATGACTAATCATGATAATTTTATTTCATTTATAAAAATATATTTTATTTAAATCTCTTCTCATTCACCATGTGATAGCTATTTTATTCTTATAGAATTTAGACAAATGTTTGAACTTAATAATTTCAGGATTGTTTGCGTAAATTATAGAGAAAACAATAGTGTTCTATTTAATATAAGCAAATATCTGTATTTAAGCCTTAAAATGCAAGAGAATTTTAAAGGAGAGAACATGTAGATCTTGATTTTGAAGAATATTGAAAGAGTAATTTTACTAGAAAATGTAGTAAAATATTTTCTAGTATTTACAAATTCTAGTATTACAAGTATTTATATTTTCTAATATTTACTCTAAACATTTTTTTTTTTAATTTCTTCTTCTTTTTTCTTTTTTTTTAATTTCTTTTTTTTTTTTTTTTTTTTTTTTTTACTAAAAAAATGGTTTACAACATTTTCTAGTAAAATTACTCTTTTCTTTTCTGTATAATTAGATACTATTTTATTTGAAATTTAAAGTTCCTTTTATGATAAATTTAATCTAATTTTTATTCAATTATAATCATTTAAAAACTCAGGCATTTAGATTTTAGAAATTTACGTGAACATTTTGTAATTTCTTCTTTTTTAAAAATGTGTTATTATATCTATAATTTTCTATACTTTTTGAAGTACAAATATGTTTATCCATATATTAAAACACAGAAAAATTATTTTTAGAGGCACATCTCAGTAAAATCTTTACTTCGGAAAAGTTGGTACAAACTTTATTCAAATACGGGTCTTTATTTCTCCTCAAATTTCTTAGCATATTTTTGTAAATATATTATTGATTTTATTGTTAATCAAAAGTATAGCTATATAAAAATTTCTTTATATTTGTAGTATAAACTCAGAAAATAGCAATGAATGAATACACAAAAGTTAGTAAAAAATTTATTGAAAAAAATTACTTCCTTACTATATGTATCTAAAAAGAAAATTATTAAACTTAGTACGCATATAAACATATACACTTGCACAGATAAAATATGTATAGATTGATAAAAACTACAGAAATGTTATAACCTCAAATTCCATCAAAAAATTACTAAAAATAGAACAAATTGTAAATAAATTGATTTAAGATCATAAAATATTTATATGCATAAATTTTTCTTATTAAATAGTTTGAAGTTTTCTTTTTTAATAAATTTTTTGTCCTTTTTTAAGGTTTAGAAGGAATAATTAATTATGTATTAGAAGTTACTTGAATTATTTGTTTTAAAATAAATTTATTTAAATGGTCATTATCACAAAATTCGTCATTTAAAAAAACACTTTTATTATTAATATAAACGATGAATTTGTTACAATTTATCTTTAATTACTATGATTCAGAAATAAATTTTCATTATCTTTAGAACGTAGTTTTTGTTTAGTGACAAAAAGAATTAACTGTTGTATTAACTACATCTGATGTAGATCATAATAAACTACCTGTATCCAAATTTTGAATGAGTTGATCATTGCTATTGAGTTGTAAAGATTTATTGAAAAACAATAATTTTGGACAAGAATGGAATTTTAGTTTCTTTAGTGTTCTTTCATTACAATATCAAATAAATAAGTTAATACATTGAAATTAATTTGAGGTTGAATGTCATTGAAATAAGAAAAAAATTAAAAATCTTGTTAAAAGATTTTGGAAATTATTATCAAAATCTAAATATTCTAGATTAATATTTGTATAGTTAATTATTCACGTTCATTTTCATACCAATGTAATGCAAAAAAAAAATTGTGCTTTTATAATTTAACTTCCACTTCATAAATTCGTCGAATTGATATAAAATATTGAGGCCCTGCAAGCGTTCTATATTTACGAAAACGACCTTTTAAAGTATATGTTTATATTTCACCAAGAGGAAAATATTTAAACTTCTAGATATTTATACAATATTTTGCCATTTCAATTAAAGCCTTTGATGGAGTGAAATCATAATGTGCTTCTTCTGTAAATGTTCTTTTTGTACAATTTTTGTTTTTCCCATGAGTCTAACCATAATATCGTTTTAATTGTAAAAAGTCTAAATTTTTTTATGAGTGGGAAAGAGAATAAATGGTATTTGATATGGATCATACAAATAGTGTCCTGTAAAAGGTTTTTGGCATTTGACAATTTTCCACCATATATAAATTATAGAAATGAAAATGGGTGCTTTTAACGAAATTATGTTCCCTAAATTTGGAAAATCTTGATTGACAAATTCATTAAATACCTTAAGAACAAGCTTTATATTTTGTTTCTCTAGACTTGCAGGGAAAAGTGCTTTTAAAGTCAAACCACGAGCATATTTTACTATGTTATTGCATTTTATTTCATGCAAATACTGTAATGTTGAAAAATTTGCTACTAATAACTGAGACATTGAAACCCTCAAAATCTGAAGTAAAAATTTAGGGCCATATATGCGTGTGATCTTGATTCAGCGTTGTTTCATGGTTGAAACAATTGTTTCTTTAAATGATGATTCCAAACTTTTAGCTGTTATATTTATTAAAAATTTGCTAAGACAACACTGTCACATCTACAACACAACACAATTATATAACAAATATTTTCAAAAATCTTAAAAGCAGCTCGTTTGCACCTTTCATACTGATTGAAACTCTTCTCTCGACCGTTGTACCCACTTCCCTTTTCACTCTCTTCCATTATCGGTTCCAAAGTCTAACTGGCGAAAAAACATGCTAAGTTCAAAGTCTAACATAAGGGTCAACCCTTCCTTGAAAGGAAGATCTATTAACCTTGAACTTTTCTCCGTTCGCTTTATAATTTATGCGAATACATGGTGGATCCTTACTATTGACCTGCATTTTTTTTTTTATTATTAATCCAGTTTTTTCATATGAATTTAAATATGTGTACTGAATCTATTATAAAATATAAAGACCCATAAGCAACTTTTACATTCAGAGGAGAGTAACATAGTTGCTTTATTGTTAATAGAATGTCACTAATTATACCTATTACTTTAAATCCAATGTCATGGAGTGTAATTATAATTTCTTTTATAATACAGTACAATTCTTCTTCAATAATTTTTAACTGGCAATATCTGCACTGATTATCTAAAACTAGACTAAATCGTATACTTAAGCAGGAAGTAATACTCGTTATTTCATGCCATTCCAAGAATATAGCCTTTTCTAAAGCCCAAAATAAGATTTTATATGAATTTCATCAATCCTCATTGTAACTTTGAGTCTTCAAGTAATCTTTAAGTAACTTCAGAAAATTTTTATTTCCTAAGAAGTTTTTAAAAAAACTGTTCAGTTAGGCGGGACAAATAGAATAGCATTTAAAGATAACAAATACTTCTTAAAATTCTAAGATGAGGAATTATTGTATATCCTTAATTACATAAAAAATTGTTGGACATTAAGATATATACAATTTAAAATAGAATTTATAAGTATTTCAAGGAAATACATCTAAGTAAATTTATTACATAATATCAATTACACACACACACAAATCCTGGAATACTTTGTAGGAATAAAATCCTTCCTTGAATCGCATCCATAGATCTTTTAACATGGAATCCATTAAAATGTGGACCTTTTTATCACAGTTGAAGAAGTAGAAACGTATATAAACCATATTGGAAACAGTGATAATACTTTTTAAAAATATTCGAAGTTGTAAGACTCAGATTAAAAATGAATTATACGATGTAAAGTGTAAACACAAGTATGTGTTTTTAAATGTAAACACACTCTCACTAACACTGTCGTACAATACAGTTGAACTACCTCATTTTTGTTTCCCTCGTGTTTATCACAAGTGAATGACTTCAAAATCTTTTCTACTACAGCAGCCAGTTTCAGCACTAGGTTGGTTTAAATCGGTTAGGTTGGTTTAGCTAGTGGCGAGAAAGGTTTTTTATTTTTTTTTATTTTTATTTTTTATAATCACAGTGTGTATATACACTGAAAATGATTGAATCTCGTGTTCCAATAATACATGTCATAAATAGTTCCAGCAATAATTGACATCTGGTAGCGTTTGCTTGTCGAATGAAAGAAAACAATTCCAATTAGCCAGCCTAACTGTTCATTCGAGACACTTTACATGTGTTTCATGTTAAAGATAGTGTTTTAAATAGACTCCAATAACAAGTAGATCAACGAATTTTTGTTCAAAATCATCACATGAAGACATAATTCATCGAGCGTAAATGAGAATGTGTCAATTATTTATTAAAATAGAGGCCCTCCAAAAAGGCATTCCTATATAACATTTTAGCACAACGCGAGAATTGAATAAAAAGAAAAATGCAGCAAGCGAAAGAACTGCTTTATTTAACAGGATTCATTGTAGAATTTCATTTTGCTGAGGTATTCAATCTATTTCACTTTCACATTTTTTTTCACTTACGCTATATATTTACACGAAATGCAAATTTTAAAGTATACATAGATATTAAATTTTTATGAGGAGTGGTCTCGTATCTATGATAGCTTCTAAGCAATGTTTTGTCGGAAGCAAAAATTATCCTGTCTTAAAACTAATAGTCAACATATTGAATCATTCCGGAAAATTGAATTGTGGTAAACAGTAATAAAAAAGGAAATATGCTTTGAATAAATATATTGCTCTTACTTAAAAATTAAACTGTTTCAATTTTACATTTTTTTTGATAATCAGTGGGCCTCGTGTGCCACGAGCAGCTCACCGATCGGCAATGAAGGGAGGACATTACCTTTCTGGAAGACTATGGCACAATGTTTAGAACTCAAACCTTTTTATCTCTTCGTTTCAGACGGAATTTCGTAGATTTATTCTAACAACTGTGTTCTAAAAGGAGTTCCTTTATTTTTTTAACATAAAAAAAATTAAATAAAAAAGTATTTAATATTTTATTATTTAATATAACTTAAGATAAAATTTATTTTGAAAATTTAAAATCAACAACACACCTGACGATTGAATACATATATTTAATACGGATTTTGACTAAAATAATAAAATAAATCGTTAAACATCTTTAAGTTGTAACTCATTTAAGTTGATAAGAACTGAAAATAAATCAAAAATATAAAAACCATACAAATATATATTAAAAAAATCGGAGAGTATTTTTAAATGTACAGAACTCAAGATATAATAATTTTATATATTTATCCTTCTCAAATATGAAATAAATAATATATCTAGAAACATGAGCATTTCTTTTCTTTTCTACCTTCAGAAAATTTTGCATTTAATATTAATTTATTTCAGTCATATCTAAGATGTATTTTATGCATATGTATTATATGCATATGTAATAGATTAGATGTATTACATATGCATATAAAAATAAATTTCAGAAAAATATATTAGCGCTTAATAAATTGTTGAAGTATTTATGAAGTCCCATTTCTGTTTTTAATGTCCACAAGATCCATTTTAGTTATTTCAGTAAACTCAAAATATTACCTCAGTTCTGATTTTAATACACATATTGTAACATTAGTTTATCGTTTTGCCATTAGATGGCAGCAGAGAATTATTTTATACATAAAACGTCTTTCTATTTATGTCACTTTCTCAAACAGCGAGCGCATGGAGGAAAAAAAAAAACGATTACTCACAGTTATTCAAAAGTGATTAATGAAACTGGCTATTCTAAATAAAATCACAATTGAAATATTTGAATCAATGAAACATAATAGAAAATATAATTCAAAATCATTAAACGGTAATAAATAATATTTAAACAAAAGCCAATGATTTGCTTATTGTTTAATTATTAGGCTTTTGTTTAATTATTATAATTTTTTTTGAGCCAAAAACTTGAAAGGATTTGTATTTTATACAATATATAATTATATTGTGTAAAATAAAAAGCTTTTTTTTCATTTTTGAAATTGAGGAAGTTATTCTCACTTAAATGCATCATGAGAACTTATTTTTATATTAGAATCATTATCCGGTGAGTTAACGATAGTTTTTCTACGATAACCTCAAAGTGTGATCTCCACCTCCTAGAATGACAATCCAGGTTACTCATTTAATGTGTCCATATTCTGCTTAAATACTTTTTAGTTCAACACACGCTTTGTATTTCGAACGGAATATCAATTTCCTGAATACCAATGCATGAATCACCAAACATATATTAATCAAACTGAATCAGATCAAAAATAGCAGATCAGCCAATCGAAACCTAAATGACTGTATCGGAGCAATTCCACGATTACTGGTGATATTGAGCTCCAGTCGACTAGCCGCTGTGGTGTGGAATCGAGGAAAAACCTTTTATTCTGCCTAAGTAAAGACTTAAACTAGCTAAGAATAAGCTCTTTTTGGTGCGATTCGCTTTCGAGTAACAAAGGATTACCTTTTTGTTACTCTACTACTTACCATCTTTGTGTTAGCTCTTCGAGAAAATCAGCTAGTAGTGTTTGCTCAATATTTTTTTTTTTTTTTTTAGCAAATCGAGCTTTCAGCTCGTATCTCCCGAACCCGTTAAGTTGTCATCTTTTGTATCATAGAATGTTGAAGCACAAGTAATGACATCCAGCCATGCAATTGAGTGTCGTATGTGCCATGAAAACTTGAACCACGCAGACTGCGAGACATGCCAGAGCCAACGTCTTGTCACTTGTTTTTTAAAGCCCAAATACACGCTTATCCACCCCAAAGAAATCAAACCTGAGCAGTGGCACTGGAACAGGCCAATAGCGGGGAAATTTTAGTAAGATATTCTAGCCCTTTATCTATTTTCAAGAATAAAACTTTATGTTTGATTCAATTTAGTTCTATATTAAAGAACATTAATAGTAGGATGTTTATTTTACTCAAGATAAAAACGTTTACAGTGTTACTCTCCCAGAAATACGTATAAGTTGTGATTAACTGAAGTGTGTATTGAAATTTAACGATAACAAATATTCAATTACTTAATATAAAATTTATTATAAATATAAAAATCACGAGACATCTATGAAATAGGTGATTTGTTTTTATGACCTTTTTTTTTTTTTTTTAGATAAGATTTGAATGTCAAAAAATTAATAAGAAATATTTAGATTTGACTCTTTGATTACAATCAAATAAATTTAAAATAAAACACTCCAATCGAAATACGTTGTGAAAGGAATCAGTATCTCAATGCTATAGATTTAAAATATAGGATTCCTTATCAACTGTAATTATAAAAAATTTTCAATTCGTATTAATTAAAGTTGTTAATTTTCAAAGATACAAAATGTTGCTCCTCCAATTTGTAGACCACTGGCTCACGCAATATTACATTTCTGCTACAATTCTTCTTGAAAAATATGAGCTAAATCAATATTATTACAACTCATGTATAGTCTATTAATGGTAAGTTTTCGAAGACATTTAGGAAAGAAATAATCTGTCTTAAAATGAGAAGCAGAGAAATCTTATATGAGACCTGATCTCCCTTAATATATGACATGCAGTAAATATTCAAGTCAATATATCCACATTTCTGTTTTCTGGAACTTATCAATGACACTGAAGAGAAAAAAAAATAGAGGAGAAATGAGATGGTCAGGCTGAAAAAACAACTGGCTCGTGAGGATAACATCAGTTCTGTGTGGAGATTTATCACACTAGACATCAAGGTACAAGAAAGGGATTTTCTTCATGATTCTAGTTGGTTTGCGGGGGGTACTCAACTGTTTATTCCCCATTTCAGAAAACACTACATTATAAGGGTCAGTCTGATGTCAAGGTCACTGGACAGCACAGAGGAAAAGAAAAGACAGTAAACATAGCATTTATTTCATTTTTTGCTTACTTTTCTTTTTAGTTTTTCTTCGCACTTTGAAGGTATTCTGCCTACGGGATTCCTGCCTTGAGTAGTACCTACTGGTTTGCGTGGGTAATCAACCGTTTCTAATCCCCCTCTCCGTAGTAAATGGCAGTTCTTTTTGCAAATTGTGGAATGTGCTGCCAATTATGCAGCGAACAGTTCCCTTTTGGGTCACGTTAATTAGTGTCTTAAATAGATCTTTGAGAAATGGAAAATAATGATATATTTTTTTTTTTACTCAAGATATTGATTTAACTGTACGGCGAAAAAAAGTGAATTATATTAGAAACACGAATTTGCATATTTTGTGATAGAGATGGTTGGGCAAGTATTAGAAGCGAAAACAAATTTGGAAGAATATTTAACGATCTCATTCATAAATAAGACTGTGTTTAATAGCTTCAAAAAAATTATACAATTGAACATTTAGATGTTTATGCATTATTTATCTATTTTTACCATATCATCTTTATACTATTGTAGAATAAATAATATAATGTACTATGCCTACTTTCAGTAATCTTGTTTAGTATTTCTCCAAACTATTATTTATTTTTCAGGAAGTGAAAATAAAAGTTCGAAAACATTTATTAATTTATTTTTAGTCCTCTTATTTAATATAATAATTTGAGAATCAATTCTAATTGCAAGTTTGTATCAGAAAATTTTAGTTTACAATTTAAAAAAATATTTTATCAAATATAAATATTTAATTTACTGCACTTAAGTACTAAATGTTTTTCAGTTGGAAAAAAAACACTGCAAAAATGCCTTGCAGTTATTTGCTTTTTACTTATGCAATATTAAGTTGTTTATAGTTAACGTTTACCTAATGATAAGTTTAGCAGTACAACTCTAGTGAAATGCAACCGGAATAAGTTTTTGTTAAATATAGCAATTTAATATTCAATGTTACACATTGCAGAAAAGTTATCGTTGCAAATACATTAAACGGTAATTTAAAAATTAAGTGGTGCATAGCTAATGCATTGTTTCGAGTCATCAATTTGTGTCTTGATTTTCTCTCCCTTCCCCTCAATGCTGAATTTCCAGGCTGTTTCAGAATTTTATTTGGTTAAAACTTAGTATCTTTCGCACTTTAGTTTAAGTCTATCAATTATTATTATTTAGATAAAAAGAACTCAACAAGTATATTCAAATTTACACGAGAATCTTTTTCACCATGAACAAGATATCACAGAATTGTCAAATCAAACGTTATAAAAAAACGATCGCGATTTATGCGAGCACCATCTCAAAAAACATAGGAAAGTTATTGAATTCATATTATACAATGCTACATAGAAAGGCAATAAAAATTCATTTCATTTCATTGAAGATATTGAAAAAAAAATAGTTGGTTCGTTTTCTGGAAATCTACAAACAAATTTCAACTCAAAATTATGCGAATGAAGTGTTCAAATTGATGTGGTTGCAGACCACCCAGGGTAAAGATGAATCTGCTTCCTAACTGTGGTTCTATTAGTGAAAAACATCAACTCAAAAGCCAAACAACAACA
This sequence comes from Caerostris extrusa, assembly GCA_021605095.1. Lineage (NCBI taxonomy): Eukaryota > Metazoa > Arthropoda > Arachnida > Araneae > Araneidae > Caerostris > Caerostris extrusa. The sequence goes on along the minus strand of BPLR01008528.1, from coordinate 196,240 downwards.
AGAAACTTCAATTTTTTATTTAGTCAATTACTGCTGAAACAGTTTGTTCACAGATATAATATGAGTGTAGAAAGTATTCATATAGTGCAGATTTACAATATGAAGCACGGCAATTATTATTTGAAAGACGGCGCATTTCATTTGTCAAAAGTATCAAAACTATTTCAGCTTGGAACTTTATAATAATTATCAAAATAATTATTAAATGCAATTTGAATAAAAAGTATTCGTAGATGCGAAAAATGCAAATTTATTATTACTATTTAAAATCGTTTTAAATATGAAAGTGCGCAAATTGTTTTAGACACTTTTCAGTGTATGTGCTGAAATAAAAATTCAATTTGAATTTTCTATTTTGAAGTGTGACATTTAGAAATGGAGAGGAAACATTCGGTGACTTCTATTTCTGAAAGTAAACGACTTTTATAACTACGAAGTTATAAAAGTCGTTTATAAAAAGTCGTTAAAAAACATTAAATCAAATTTCAATTTTGATTGGTAGACTTCCTTCTTTCTTACAATCAATAATTAAAAGATTTGATACTTTTTAACGTTACTTAACCAAGCACGCAGCGTTCGACATCACTCCTCAGCTGTTATAATCATCGATTCATTGTTCAACAATTGAAAAAAATTCAAAATTAGTGCTTCTAAAATTGCTGTCAGCTGCAAAACGTTGAAGTATACTTATCAATAAGTACACCAACTCTCCGGAGTGGCCTATGCTCCAAGCGTAGTGCATTACACTCAATAGACAAGTGCAGAGACATGGTCCAGGTAGGGGGCCTTAATTTATGGAATATCAATAAGGAAAGTATTGATCAAGGAAAGTTAAGGAAAGTCAAGGACGAAAGGAATGCAGAGAAGCTTGTTTCCACGTCCAAGTTGATAGAAGAAAATATTTCGCGATCGAGAGAAGAAGAGTAAGCTTGCAAAAAGTTAATTTAGTATAATAAAGTTAGAAACTTAGTTTTTGCAAAAACATTCTACATCACTGTTCTGAATTTTTATTAAAAAAAATTATCTTCTCGGTGAGAGTTAAATATTTTTGGATCTGATGGAGGGAAAAATGTGGGGGAAAAAAAAAAAAAAAAAAAACAAAAATGCCTTCCTTCTTCCTTCCTCCTTAAAAATGCCTTACCTTCTTCCAAAAGTGAAGGTTCTGTACATATTTGAGTTGTATGAGTACCTTTGATGTAGGAAATTTGGCCATTATTGATAGGAACAGGAATCATAATCTTTATATTGATATATTAAAGAATAATTTACAATAAAGGGCTGCAAAAATGGAATTCAGTTTAATTATGTTTTTATACCCAATGATCCTAAATATACAGTGTTAAACCGTGGGTGTTATATAGCACGACAAAATGCATAATTTCCTCCACAGCTGTAGGATATCGTCTCCGTTAAGCATTTGTGGGGTGTTTTAGATAACAAATTAAGACTTCCATTGTTCCATTGCTAAAAAGGAAGGGAATTTATTTCAAAACTGAGAAAAATCCATGATACGAAATCTGGTCTGATAGAGTCACAAGAAAGATTTTCTTTTTCAAAAAAATATAAGAATAGAAATTTAAATAGAAGAAATAAGTTATTCTCAAAAAATTTTCCCAAAAGATTTTTAGAACTCATCAAAATTTATTCCTACGTTAAAATTTTATAAAGCTCTTTTAAAGAAAGTAATTTCTTACATTGAAGTAGCGAAAGTTATTTTTAATATGCCCTCAAAAGTATGCTTCTTAAAAGATTGTCTTTAATAACATATAGTAGTCTTGAATATATAAATTTCACCAGTGCATCCCAACATAATTCTCTGTTCATTCATGTTTTATATAGAAAAAGACCATCCGTTCTCATATACAACTTCAAATGCATCAATAAGTGATTTTTAATTAACATGCAAATTATTTAATGTTGAATGAATTGTTACATCTCAGAGCTCTTGATTCATCATCCGAATAGTGAACGTTTTGTTTTTGTTTAGTTTGTCGCTCTACGATCATTTTGCGCACACTTTAGGCTAATTAGACCGGGACCTACAATTTAACGGGCATTCCGAACCACTAACAAACATCCATATACCACCGCCAGGATTCGAACCTGAAGCATGTGGTACCAAAGTCCAGAGCGCTAGTCAATTGGTGATCAGGCCACCGGATAATGAATGAGATCCAATTCTGATGCTTAACTTCCATACAAATTTGATTATCCCTTTGAATGTAACCATATCTTGCATACGCGTGGAATTAAGCTATGACATTATTTGGTAGAAGATATGCAATGGGTTAAAGCAAGAAGTCTCCGAAAGGTAGTTAAAAATGATGCTGTCACGATTTTGTGAAACACAGCAGAATGAGAAGACAGCTGCCGACCTAGAGATAACGTGAGAACAGAACAATCGTCAGAGCAGCACTTGAATCATTATTACCAAAGATCCGATGAAGATACCACGTGGACAATATATAGCGATTCATAGAAAGGAGACTGAGTACTATTGTGACCTATGCACACTGACATGCGTGAGTGTCATGGTACCGACTGACTGGAATAGAAAAGTTTTCAAAAATTTGTACCGTTTCGAATTGACCCCAGGGGCATCAATGAAGACATGCCTGTCCAGGACAGCAGTAGAATATTAAAACAGTTAGTGGAATTCAGGAATGTGGCTAGTAGTATAGACGGCTCTTGAAGATATGCAATTGAAATACTCTTATAATACAATTGAAAGTACAACAAAGACTGTATTGGGTAAATTAATAATGCTAAAACTTATGAAAACGTAAAAATCTTCAATTTAAAAAAACCTATGTTGGAATTATCAGGGACACCAAAACTTACATATTCAAGTATAGTATCGCTATCTTATGGCGAGAAAAGGCATTTTTAAGAAAAATATCAATAATACTGAAGCCTGCAATATAAAAGTTAGCTCAAATATGTTGTAAAATTATTCATATTACGACTTCACAAAAATTTTCAAAAGCAAATCAATACCGAGAAATATCAAATTGGTATAGAAAAGAACAAATCTCTTAACATAATTTTGATCAAGTGTTACTCTCTTACCAATTGAGAAAATTACTAAGAAAAATTGAAATGAAAACAGATGTCACCACTTCTACGAAATCCCACCCAGCTATTAAATGATGTTCCAAATAATATCAAGGGTGCATTACTGTCTAACATCACTGGGGAGAAAATTGTGAAATCGTGGATTACGAAGAACATTGGAATCATACTAAGTTTCTCTTTATCTTAAAGAAGTTTCAAAGGTGCGTGACAAGTTGTCGTAGTGAGTGTGGAAATACTCCCAGAAGCTACAAGTTTACTCAGCGATTGGAGCATTTGAAAAATAAATAATAAGTAATAGTTGTAATAAATAGATGCTCCAAATGTCTTGGGTACAATAACAAAGCAGATGAATGCATACATAACATGTTCCAAACCATATATTCTTATAATAATTTTATAGAAAACTTCCCAATAATTTGTTATATTGATGGCATTAAATTAATTAACAAAAAATTGGTTCCGTCTACGTTGTTTATAAAAGGTTCTAATCCATCGGAAGAACATTTCTGACCTATAGATTTATAATGCCCATGCAGATTTATTTATATACATGAGACTCTTCGGTTCGGCATCGCTTAATTGAAAAATCTTATCGTACAATATATTAGCGTTTGCATTCAGAAGACACTGAATATCTTTCTGAACAAAATCTAATTGTATCTTTTTTGCCTTTGTTCGTGGCCATACAGGAAAAGCCGAAAATTCCTGTATAGCCACAAATTCAATGATGCTCGTAGAAGAAGCTCCCAAACGTAGTAAAAAGAAAAATTAATGTAAATGTACGAAATTCTCATTGTAAAAAAGGCTGATAAAAACAAAAACTATTCAGCTGAGGAATAAATTGTACGTAGAATTATTATCATCATTTCCTTTTTCAGATTTATTCAGTTATGACTGGACAAGGCAGTTTTAACTACTTTAACAGATTTAATCTATGCTTTGTAGGCAGAGAGTAGAATATTAATCTCATACTTTTAATGTGCTCCGGGCTTAAACCCCTTACAAAAACCTACTTACCTACAATCATGACACCCCCAAAAACCAAAATGGCCATCAAACTGTTGTTAGCATATTAAAAAAAAAACCTGTTTTTACAGCCTTTTGTAAATTTGTAAATTCTTACTTTAATTTTTCTTAAATACTTTTTCTCCTTTCTTTATCTTTATTTTTGCTTTGTATTTTTAAGTGTCCCTTTCAAATTTTTTTTTCACTTTTTTGACATTTTTACAATGTTGTTAACTTGTTACTTCTGAAGTCGAGGATACCTATTTACTTCTGAAGCGTTCTTCTGCGATGAAACTTTGTGGTACACAAAAATTTCTTGTAAATTTCACTAACAATGATAATATCAATAAAACTCGTATAGTCACTCGTTTCACAGCTCTACTAGTGGGAGTTATAGCCATTTCAGTTGGTATTGCTTCTTATTGCGGTGGCACAACTTAACCCACATGTAACTCCCAGATGATGTGGGCTAAGTTGCGTCACCGCAGTTTTGAATGAGCACTTTCAAGAGTGACATCTGGGTTCTTCTCTCTTAATTCAACTGAAGAACATTTCTGACCTATAGATTTACCGTGCCCAGCATAGACATCAGACTTTTCGATTCTCCATCGTTTGTCAAGTTTTGAAGTCTTGTCCCGGAAATTCATATACACCAGACCCTCTTAGATTGAAAGGTTTAATCATTTGGTGTCAGCATTAAATGATCCCTTTTCTAATTTTAAAAAAAAAGGCAAAACTCTACTAGATTTATATGTCCTTCCGATATTTTATTAAAAAATGCATGCCATTTAAAATAACGGGAGTTTTTAAATTTCTAGCATTGTGTCTATGAAAAGCAATTATAAATCTTTGCAGATAATGCATTAAAAGTACTCAAATCATTTTTAATCAACAGTTTTCAGTCATGAATATTAAGTAAAATAGTTCTTTTTCAGCTCGTAAGTTCGAAACTATTAAATAAAATTTCTTTTTAAATGTCCTTTTTTTCATTTTTTTTTTTTTTTTTTCCTTTTCAAATTATTATAAGAAAAATTCTAAGCTTGGGATGCAGATTTAAAGTGTTTTAAAAATGCCTTAGCACATAATTCTTATTCAAGGAAATACTTTTTTTCTTGCAAACTTTTATGTATGCCTAGACATATTAAAAGAAGCAGGAACTGAGAAAAGTACACAAACGAATACATCAGTAAGCATACCCCTTGTAACGAAAAGAGACCCCCTGAAATGCAAAACCGGTCTTTAATGGAAGGAGAATAAATTTTAAAAAGTCTTCTGAGAAATGAACAAGCATGGTGTCTTGGAATTCAGTTTAAGTTATATCTGGAGGGCATGGTAGAATACTTTTTCTGTTTAGCAGTTTGCCTCTAAGAAACAAAAATAAAAAAAGTTTGAAAAATTTACATTCTGTTCTTTAAAAACACCAGAGCATGAACTTTTAAGCAGATAAGCATTAACTACTATAAATTCTCTAATACTATTAATTTTTTTTTTCCCTTTTATATTTGTTTATTTCCCTTTGAAAGCAAAACTTAACTTGTCACTAACTAACAAGTGTAACTATTAGTCATTTACGATATGATAATAAATATTCAATAAAATTAAATAACATTTTTATCTGTCTTAATGAACTGCTATTCAAACGTGTCGGGGCTGGAAGGAAATATTAATGGCGTTTACAACAGTATGAAAATTGTTTTTTCATCGTTTTCAGATCACTTCGTTGCACATAAAACTAACAGCAGATAAATATAGAATTATAAAGTTTCTAAAAGAATTATACTAAGACAAGGTGATAATATGAATTAGTTACTACATTTAAGATTTAAAATTGTTAACAAGAATATTTGTTACAGGGCTGCTAGAAAGTTTTTATTTCATAAAGGCTTCAGATCTGAAATTCTGCTGGCATAGTTTGAGATCAAGCTGAGGAAACGGAATGATTGATACACTAACCATTATTGTAATAATTCCTGTGTTAGAAAACTTTCGAACTGGTCTGGTTTTGTTCTCAAACTTATCAGATTTTTTTTTTTGTCCTGCCACATTTAATTAGAATATATTTAGTGTCTATGGTCGAAATATGCAAGAGTAGTTTTAAAAGTATTCGAATTATTATATACTGGCCATGCAACGCCTTAAACTTTTTTTCTTCTTTTAAAAAATTAAAAAAAAAAAACATTAACAAAAATACAATTTCATTAAAAGTAGTTGAAATTCAGTGTCCTGTACGAAATCTGTTAAAATATTAAAAATTGTTTCAAATTATGTTCATAAGGTCCATTGTAAATAGATTGTAATCATAAAAATCTTAACTGATTTTCTTCTCTATCCATTTGTCATCAATATTGAAAGAATAGTCTGCTTCTATGTCAGGCTTGAGATTACTTGAATTTTAAAAACAGACTTAATTAAAAATTTAAATGCATAGGAATTGAAATTTTTTTTAAATTTTTGCCGAATCCAGATCGCACCATCTTCTATCGAGACCAACAGAGGAAAGCAAATTTTTGTTTTGTTTTTGTTTTAATGCAAATTAATCTGGATCCAAGTTACCTCCTTAGTGTTGTCGCAATGCTCACAGACTTATTGCTAGAATTCTAAGCAACTCGACGTCCAAGGGATTGAAAACTTTCAGCTGATTAATATACCCGGGAATGAGATGTCTAAGAAATGTGTCCCAAACACATGTCGTGTCAACCCTATAACGTCAGGACTCCCTTTTACATTGAAACTGATCGTCAGAAAAGCAAAACCGTAAATCAGACGTCAAGAACAAAAATGAAACTAGTTAAGGAAACATAAATCAGAAATTCAGCAACAGAAAAGAATATAACAATGAATATCCAATATAAATCACAAATTTTAAATAAAGTGACATATTAAACAGTACAAGTATTGGTATTAAGTGAATTTAAGCAAGTGTAATGAATGCAAGAAGAATTTCTATTCGTGTCAATATACATTTATAGATATATTTTGTATTAAGGTCAAATTGTTTGTAATTATTATATAATTCATGTGTTGTGATGGTATATTTTATGTGTGCCCCTTGGAAGGGTGTATTTGATGGTCTACTGGCCCAAATCCTTTCCCAATAATAATACTAACTACTGCTGACCATGTGGGTCTCTCAATTAAAGTTCACGATAAAATATGCCATTTACACATTCAGATGTTCGTGTAGCCATCAGGCATAAGGGAAGCCAGACACTATGAAGATGGATGTAGAACAGGGGTGGCCAACCCAAATGATCTTGCGGGCCACTTTGGAAATGCGCCATAACTCCGCGGGATATAAAATTACATATGCCTATATTAGATTTGGACCCATTATAGACATTTTTGGAATGAAAAATTGAAACATAATAAGTTATTATTATTGTTATTATTATTGTGTTTACTGTAATATAATTCTTACATGTATACATAGATAATATAATAATAACGATACTAAACGCACATTGTAAAGAAATATATAAATATAAATGAAATATAAAAAATATAAAAATAAATTAGCCATAAATGAAACCATTAAAAATATTTTAATGGTTTCGCAAAAACGCAAATTTTCACTTGAATTGAGAGTCTGGTTTGCTCTGCTATCAACAATCAACTAATTGTGCTTATCTAGGAATGGTCACTGCGTCATTGAAGTCACTTAAAGTGAAACATAAAACTTGCTATATTAGATGTTCCAAGTTGCCCGCGCATCATGAGTTCGCAGAATATAATTTAATTATTCTGCAAACTGTACAGCAACATACAGACTCATAACACAGGAAATACATAAAAGAGGCAATATCTGCCCTATGTTCACAAGAATATTATTTTTTAAAATCAAAGTTGTTTTTTTCTCATAATTTCGGCAGTTAATTTTTGACTATATAGATGCACACATAATGTATTTTTTTAATAAATTGGTTTTCACTACTTTGGCCGTTATAAGATAAATATATTTTGTAAAAGTGTGATAAATCTCACGGGCCAGAAAAACATTCAAGGCGGGCCGCAGGTAGCCACCCAACTTCCGGAGGAAATATGACTTTTGTCGCAGATCGGATTCACATCTGGCAACAGCCAGTGACCAACAAATACATTCTTTTAAGGGACACATAAAATATCACCACAAAACATGAATTATATAATAAAGAATTTTACCTTAATACAAAAAATATTTATAAATAATTTACATATTGGCACGACACATGAACAGAGTGAAAAATCGGCATTGTAAATGCCTGTAAGAAAAACAAGTAATATAAAAAAAAAAAAATTTTAAGTCTTTTACTACTTTTTTTCATTATATTGCAGAAAGTCCTTCATAAAAAATTTTCATTCATTTTTAAGTTTATCTGGCGCCATCTATTGATAGATATATGCAACTTAAATCTAGAAAAAACTAAAATTAATTAATTAAATTTAATTAATGAATTAATAATTGAAAAACTGTATTAACATCAAGTGTCATCCACTACAAGTTAAAAAATGTATTTGAACTTGAGTGGATGAATAAAAAGTGTTTTATTAACGATTGAAAATTTGAACAAGATATATATAGGGAGAGTATGAGCTAATAGAAGCAATTGAAAAAGACGATTGGTTAATGTATGCGATTGGGATGCGAAGTTTGAAAATGAGGTATCGAGGACATCACTGCAAATATTGAATTTCGTCGACTCCTTTACATTTCGCACTAACATTATAGTAAAAACGAACATTCAGAACCTTAAACAAAGTAGTATACTTTGTCAAACAAAATATGGCTTGAGATTTTGCTTATTTTCATGAACTTCTGTCCTTATCTCAGCATCATAACCCCATTTAACCCTCATTCTAGAAGTGAATTTTTAAAATGGCTCAATTCTCCTATTCTCAGAATGTAAACCTAACAAAATGTTTAAGAAATTTGTGTGCGACTCTGCTTTACTTAAATATTGGGGAAAGTAAAGTAACAAATAAATAATTCATTTGGTCCCTGTCTTTGTTTAAATAATGCTACTTAAACTGGCACATTGAGGGTTTTTTTTTTCTTTTGGCATTATATTGCGTCACTACAGCGATGAGTGAGTGTTTTCTTTACGTGTTGTGGATCAGTAACCCATAAGAATACTTTTTCGGGATAGGCAGCAATGTGGACTTTTAGGCAGCAATGTGGAGATGTAAAAATAAATGTCCTTTGTTAAAAATTAAACTAAAGGATTTTCATAAGCTGCGAAAAAAAATTGATATTGGGAAAAAAATAGCATTATAATGATTTCATTTTCCAAAATATAAATCAAATGCGAGTTTTATTCTCAATAAATGAAATATTTTTTAATTAAATAATTTTTGTCAAGGAAGTAAATTCTCTCACCACGTAATACTTTTCCTTGTTTTTTGATTGTAAAAAATATACTTCCAACTTAAATAATTATTTCTCTTATTACAACTTGGATGTATCAAACTTAATTGCCTGTTACGCATGAAAAGTTGTAATGTAAACTATTGGATAATGTTTATATGTAAAATTTAATTGCTTAGAGTGAAATTTAATTACGTGAATGAGGAGTTAAAAGATAATAAATATCACTAAGATGAATTTTTAACACGTTTTTATCAAGACAACTATAGATATATTACGAATATAATTTTTAATGGAATTTAGTAATCTCTTTACAATAATTACGCAAAGAACTATTAATTTCTTTAAATAAAAATCCTTTGCCTAAATCTCTTTTTCCTAAAATTTTCGAACTCTATATCTGTTGTTTGTTACATCTCCTTCTCCTCGAGAGTACTGCTCCTGAAGAATACCTAGTGGTATACCGTTTGTAAGGACAAGAATACGAAGTGAATCAATAGAGAGTGTAACAAAGCGTTTTCATCAACAGTCAGGCTTTTTAGTTGGACTAATCATAAATATGGAGCAATTACTTCTAAACAAGTCTTTTCATCATCAATTGGTAGTCTTTCGGGGTATACATAAAGGGAAGCCAAGATTCACCGAAGTGCAGCAAAATGGTAGAAATAGGACTCAATTTGGGCTATCACAATTTGGAGGGAATACATTGAGGGACATATATACTGAAAGAAAATTTTGAGGTGGGGTCTGATGATCGAGTGACTAGCGCTCTGACGCTCGGATTCGAGACCCGATGGGACCATGGATGCTTGTAGTGGCTTTAAACAGTAAGTCCCGGTCTAATATGACAGTAGAGCGCTGGGTGTAGGGCTGACAATCCTACTCCGTAAAAAAAGAAAAACGGCCTTCTATCTCGAAATCTGTCAGTAGCCAGACGGCCTTGCTCCACCGTGGGGCTGTTGCACCAATGAAGAAGAAATAATTTTGAGGTATGCTAAATTATAACATTTTATAGAAGAACTTCAGTTTTGTATAATTTTTTATTATTATTTGATTGTTTCTCTTCCATATTCTCCAATTTTGTTATACATTTCTTCCATTTTAAGGAAATTGGCTTGTGTAATTTTCAGTAGTTTCAACTATTAATTTTTATAAAAGCCGAAAGAACTTTAGATATTACATAAAATGATTTTTATTTTATCCATTCAAGTTTAGGAAAACTTCTGAAAAATGCAGGTATTTTTCAAATTCAATTACTTATTTTAAAATGGTTTGTCTATAATCCCTTTCAATCAAAATATCTTATTTCTTAAACATAATTTTAAAAATGATATTCAAACTCTTCAATCTATGTGGATTTTAAAAATAAGAAGTTTTAAAAGGAAATTTAGTGAACAAATTATCCGAACATTATGAAAAATTTAGCTATTCCTGTTCTGGTTTTGGGCATGTAAACGTATGCCTAGCCCCTTTTTTATGTGATAATTGTAATTAAAAATCGAAGTAGTGATAAAATGCCGTTTCTTGCATATTAATTTTCATGTTCAGAATTCATTAAATTTGTCACAATCGTTTTGCGCATATTAATATTAAATAAAAAGTATGTAAAACTCTAACTTCTCATAAATGGACACTTTTTAATGTACTTGTAGATTTCTTTTACTTAATAAATGACATTTTTTTTTTTTTTTTCCTTCTTCACACACGGATAGTTTGAAATATTGCAAATGGGAAAGGTAGATAACAGTAATTCATCAATCAAAGTTAATCTCATCAGTAACAAGTCGTATACTGTTAGTAAATAGCAATTAACTGCTAAACAGTGAAGCGCAAATATACGATTGAAGCAAGCAAAACTATTCGTTACAGTTGACATGGAAATCAGTAATTGTCAAACATAGATGGCTAAGCACAGAGGGAGATGCACAATTTGAATTGATGAGAATCTGTCTTAATTGCGGGGGACATAACAAAAAATTAGGAACAACCTTCTAAGAACTACTGTGCCCACTGAGAGAGATTTCGTAACGAATTTTAGGAGCATTTCAACACAAACGATTGGATGAGTTCAGATCCGATCGAACGAAATGGGCCACCAGGAAACACCGAGACCTGCTTCAGTTTAGCAAGACACAGCCCCCCTTACAGTGGCAAGAACAAGCCTCGAGGAAAACAGAAAGAAAAAAAAAAAAAAGAAAATATCCGGGAATTTCACGAACTTCCTTGAGGTTGCCGAACCGCAGTTGAACCTGGGTTCAGCTCCACCGCCGACGGTATTTCAAGTGTGCGAGTTCAGAAGTATACATTCTTCGGACCGCTTCATTACAAGTTTTCATCAGTCACTCGATAACGTTGATTACGGAGAGACGGAATCATGGGTAAGTTTGTCTTTGTTTTCCTTTTAAAACTCAATATAATGAAATGACATCAACTACTTTGCTGCAAAGTAATATTTGTATATCATTAATTATGAAGATAACAAGTCATGGGATTTCGTTTCTATTTTCGACACTTTAGATTGAAATTTCTAAAATCAACACGTTGACAATTTAAAAAAAAAAATTTTGTGGAATTTTTGTAATATTAATTAGGATATCATTTATACTTACTTTAGTTTTTATTTCCGCATGTAAAATGTCAATTGATTTTCAGATCTATGAGTCTACGTCTAATGGCAGTAACCACTGAAAAGCCAAATTATTAGTAACACTTGCATGTCATTTCTGAAAAATAATAAATACAATTGCTCCTGCTGAATTTGAGAAAATAACAATGGGTAGAAAAGTCATGTAAATTTTGAGCTAACGATCTGTCTTAGTAAATATATGTGCAAGGTTTGGAAAAAATACTTAATGAAAATGAATGTTGTTTAACAAAAATAAAACTTGGTACTTTTCTAATTTTCCAAGTTGCCACTAAAGTATTTTCCTAAAAACTTTTATTCAAAATGGAATTCTACATAAGTATAGAATTATGCATAATGCAATTCTGCAAAAGTATATAGTTTAAAAGATTTAAAAATTCATAGACACTTAAAAAAGATTAAAAACGCAAGTACATGTTATTAATTTTTCTCAATATATAAAAACAAAAATATAAATGAACTTTATTATTTAGAAGAAATGTCATCAACGATCGCACATTTTCAGAAAAGATATAAGTTTACCTTTAAGATTATGCAATTTTTTCTACACATAATAATTTTTGAACTAGTCAGCGTACACGTAGTCGCTCTCTATTGTAAGAATAATGTGTAAATGTTTAGAATAATTTAGCTATTCAATCAGAACTCATTCCTATTCTGTAATCGAATCAACTTCATCAGCAGCAAACGTTATTGGTTATAGATAGTTACATATTTGTCAAATTTTTCTTCATTTTTTTTCATAATTTTATAATTCTTAAAACTAGTCTAAAAGTGATTATTTTGTAACTATGTTAAGCATTAATTTCCAGAAATTAAATAATAATTTATTCTGTAAACGTGATTAAATATTAGTTTTTAAAAGCGGTTATATCTTTACATTTTTAAAAGGATTATTCAGTAGACCTTATTCAATAATATTGTTATTGATCTTATTTTGGTAAAGCAGAATTCTGTTTCATGTATGCTGTTATAAAAATTTGATTTATAATTTTTAAAGAATTCAAAACACAATATGAATTAATCAATATGATATATTCATTAATTTATATTTATAGTATTCTATATTTATTATTTAGCAATTGCAATATCAGATTTCTAGCTAAGTTTTCATAAATAACAAGCTTTGTAGTAACTTTGAAAACAAAAGCTTTTACATTTGTTATGTTTTTACAAGTTCATGATTTCAATTAAACATTTTTTTTCCACAAAAGAGGCCAGGAAAAAAATAGAGTAAAAAAGGTTTGTGCCGTTTAAATAGATTTGCACTTTGCAATCTTTCCTCTGACACAGATCTATTAGGACGGCGTGATGTTATTCTACTGCAAAGGTTGTCCTAATGGTTTTTAAAATTAAAGCATCTGTAAAAAAAGAGAAAAACAGTTTTACTTTCTTTCCCCAACAATTTTCAGATGTTATTTGTTCAATTCATATGGATACTGAATAGTGCTTAAAAAATTGAAAAGATTTTGAACTGTTAAGTGTATTTATTTTGTTTCTAATGGACTTAGGACTTTCACTTTAGGAGTAAAAGTGAGTTTTATTTTACATATAAAATAAAACACGTAATAAACTAAACATTTCAATTCATGATTGTAAAACCGATTAATAAGTTATCTGGTTAAAATGATTTAAATATTTTAGGAGGTAATATGTAATCATATTTACGCACTTGGAAAATCATTTAAGTTTACATTTAAGATTATGCAATTATTTTCTACATATAGTCATTTTTTTTCGAATGAAAGATATTATGTCGCTCTCTGTATGAATGAAGTGTAAATGCTTAGAATAGTTTGGCCATTCAATCAGAACAAATCATTATTATATAACATGTTAACGTTAATTCTATCTATGTAATTTTCTGAACAAATTTGCTATCTTAATAATTCTTTAATAATTTTAATATGAAATCTTACCACTTAACAATTTTTCGATATATTTTATTTTGCTTATTTTTTGTATATTCTTTAAATCTTTACAATATTTTTTTTCCCATTTCTGTTTCACTTTAATTTTAGATTCAATAATTATACGATATTAAATCACATAGAAAATGTGTATGCTATTCTTTTGATTTCAAAGTTTTCTGCATTATTTTTAAATACGTTAATATCATATTAAAATATTAAAAACACTATTTTAATTGGACAAAAAAGGAAGATTTTCATATTATTCATGTTATTTCTTGTTATTCTGTAATGTAATTTTACAGAATAACAAGCAAAATTTATAACAAAAATGTATCTTTTGAAGAAGTTGTTCGAAAATTAAATTTTATTTGGAAAAAAATCGATTTTTATTCGGAAACAAGATTCTGGAAATAATTTCTTGAGAGAAAAAATTATTTTATGAACATTCGGCTGTTATTTCATGAATACCAACCCCCAAATCTCGATTCAAAATTTATAAAAGTTTTAATCTCTTTTAAGGTAATGATAATTCCTCATCCATTTCAGTCTTAAATAAAATCTTTAAAATATGATATTTTTTTTTTTTGTTCATTTTAAGATTGTTTTAAAAAAATTTTATACTTCAAACATCCTTCAAAAATTATTTTCTTATGTTCCTTTAATAATTAAAATGTAATCCAAAGGTTTAGTTGAATAACTCTCTGAAATGTGTCTCATCAAACTTTTACTAATGTTCAAGACCAGTACTACATTTGAGAAATGTTTTTGAAAAATATTAACGCAATACTGATTTGAAAATTATTTCGGTGGTTAAAAGTTATTCAAAAATCTTACTAAATGTCATGCATAATTCAGCATGCGAGTGTCCATCATAGTTTTCTTCAAGAACATCCTTTATTCTTATTTTTCCAAACTCGGATTATTATTCCTGCCAACAATTTTTGAATATAAAGTTTAATATGTCGTCTTTAATTTTTGTCAAGTTATTTTTATAAAATTAAGAAAAATGTTACAATACATTTGACTTACTTATAGATGTATATCGAAACAACATACATGAGATCATCGTTACAAATTTGTTACAAAAAAAAGGAGCATTTTTAATTGTGGTTGAAGTATTTTTTTATTTCTATCATCAATATTATTGTATTTACTCATTATATTATTTTTATAATATTTATAATATTAATTTATATTTACTTTAGTTTTTATTTGTGCGTGTAAAATGTCAATTAATTTTCAGATCTATAAGTTTACATTAAGTGATAGTAACCACTGAAAGGTCAAATTATTATTAACACTTGCATGTTATTTCTGAAAAATGTTACAAACTAATTCCCTCTGAATTTGGGAAAATAACCTTGGGCAGAAAATTGCCATGTAATCTTTTTGAAGTAACGACCTGTTAAAATATGTTAGAATAATTTGGCCATTCAAGCAGAATAAATCCCTATTACACAATCGGATCAAATTATTCAGAAAGCAAACCCTTTTGGTTATAGATAGTTACGTGTTTGCCAAACGTTTCTACTTTTGTTTCATAATTTTTAATTCTTAAAACTAGTTTAAAGGTGATTATTTTTCAACTATGTTAAGAATTAACCTCCTACAACTAAATAATTTATTCTGTAAACGAGATTAAATATTAGTTCTTAAAATCAGTTATATCTTTTAATTTATAAAAGGATTATTCAGGGAACCTTATTCAGTAATATAGTTATTGATCTTATTTTGATACGTAGATTTCTATTTCATGTATACTGTTAAAAAATTTGATTTATAATTTTTTAAAAATTCAAAACGTCATATGTATGCATCAATATGATACATTTATAGCCATTACAATATCAGTTTTTCTAACTAAATTTTCATTAATAACAAGTTTTGTAGTAATTTTGAAAACAAAAGCTTTCACATTTATTATTCTTTTTACAAGTTCATAAATTGAATTAAATATTTTTCACGCAAAGATGCAGAAAAAGAAGCTAAAATGGATTTGCACCTTGCAATCTTTCCTTTGACACAGATCTATTAGGACTGCGTGATGTTATTCTACCAAGAAGGTTGTCCTAATGGTTTTTAAATTAAATTATCTGTATAAAAGAGAAAACAGTTTTACTTTCTTTTCCAGCAATTTTCTGTTAATATTGGTTTAGTTCCTTATGGTTACTGAATAATAGCGTTTAAAAATTGAAAAGATTTTGAACTATTAAGTGTATTTATTTTGTTTCTAATGGTATACACCTCAGGAGTGACCGTGAGTTTCATTTTTAAATATAAAAAATTAACCATATAAAAAAAAAAAACATTTCAATTCATGATTGTAAAACCGATTAATAAATTATCATTTTAAATTATTTAAATATTGTAGGAGGTAATAAGTAATCATATTTATACACTTGGAAAATCATTTAAGTTTGTCAGTGTTAACAAATTTGTTAACATAATAATTCTTGGTATTTTATAAATGGCAATAACATAAAAATTATCAGATGTATTCTAAATTTCTTAGCATCCAATTTCACATGAATTTTTCGCTTTGCTTGTTTTAAAAAATCTGATACCATAATAGTCCATTTTGAAACACACACTCTTTATTTAACAATATTTACTCTCAGAAGAAATGCATATTCAAAATGGAACTGTATACCATATAATATTAAAATTTGGAAGTTTCAATAATTAATCTATGAATTTTTTAATGACAGTTCATCACAACTAAGTACTTGATGAAATTCCATGTAGAAATATTTTGACACTTTTCGTTTACTTTTTTAATCAGTTTTAACATCAAAATCTGATGTAAATTCTTAAAAATCAATAAAATTTTAAAAATATTTTTTGTACTTTTAATTATCACACTACTTTTTATATGATTTTTAAAATTTATGTTTAGAGATATTTAATCGGAAAATGTGATATCTTAGCACAAATCTATTTTGCTGATTCCAATATGTTTCTTTTGGACCTAGCACCATAATCGTTGAATTAACCAACTCTCCAACTTTACATACTAATAATCTAATATTTTTAATGTCTTTTATTTTTAAATAGTAAATTAATGGAAATAAAGAAAATGAATAGTATAAATAAAATTTTAAATCAAGAAAAAAAATTAATGATATATATGAAATATTACATTTTCTTTTGTAATTCTGCATTTAAACACATGATATATGATCACCATCACAAATGCTTCTGCATAAAAAAATATCTGAAGTTACTCTGTTTGGAAAATTTTTATCTGGAATTTAAATAATTATTTCATTCGTGTATTTATTGATTCCTGATGGCATTATATATATAAATCTATCCCCAGGATGTTATAATTAATAATTAATTTCCTTAAGGTTTAGTAATTTATAGGAGGTTTTACAGATTTTGAGGAAAACCTCTATTTAACAACCTGTCATTGTGTATTTTGTACAGATTTATGTGTACAAAGTTTTTTAATCTATTAGTGCAGTTTTTGCCGTTCAACCTTCGGATTTCTGTGTTTAATAAATTATTTTCAGTTCTGTATCTGTAGATTATGCGCCCTTCGGATCTTGAACAATCCCCCCCCTTTTTTTTTTTTGAGAAGCCCGTACGTGAGTCACCTCCGAGTTTTTGTATTGCGAATGATGTGAGGCGTTTGTCATACAATTTTCTTGCAGAGAATACCAGCCGTAACTTTTTCCCGTGCAGAATGATCGTGTTTCTAATACTTTCCTTATTTTATTCTCCTTTGGTTTTGCGTTTATGTTGTATTCAAGTGTATCATTACATTCAACAAAATAAAATTTTAGTTGATGTCAAGTTTGAAAACTTGAGGCAAACTACTCTTGGTAATAATATACGTTGCCTTTTATCTTGAACAGCAGTAGAGCACAACTGTGTTTTTACACAACCACATTAAGTCTTCCACGAATTATTAGTTTAATGTTGTTGTTGAGTTAATTTTATGTTGCTTTTTACATTCTAGCTACTTTTGAGTAGACTGTTTTCAAATTGCAGGAATTTTCGGCTGAGGTCATTTGCCATTCGAATAGGAGATGTTACCTAGATTCATCGTTAACCAGAGTCCACCGCTCAGGGCCTAATTCACTTTACTCTCATTTTACCACTACGATATGCAACGAACTTTTCCAAGGATGGCACCTGAGGGATTTGCTCCGTCCTTCCCACTCCCAAGGCTTTTCTGAACCCTTCCCAGTATAAAACTCGGAATTTTTTAGTTGGCCAACTTCATAGAGTTTCAACTCAACTTCTATTCGTTGGGAAGGTTATCCACTATGCTGCTCCAGCTTTATGTGCGAATATTAATTGTTCTATATATATAAAATTATTTACTCTTTTTTGACGAGAAAAGGTTCCATTAAATATTTTACCTGTTCTAAAAGTTCCATAAATTGACGAATACTATTGGATATTATATTAAAACTCTACCAACTTAATGCTAGTAGTAATAAATACTTCCCGATACGGATTACAAAGTTTACCAATCTGCGAATGCCACGATTAATCGTAGTAAGAACCGAGCTTGCATAATCGGTTTCAATTACGTTTCCTTTGTAAATACGATTTACTAGAATGGTAACGATCAAGTTCCTGTGATACGCAATGTGGATGTGCTCTATTAGCTTTACTCTACTCAAAAGAAAGAGAACGATTAATTCCGTGGAGTCAGTTACTAGCAGGCGTTGACCCCTTCGAACATTTCGAAATAGAATAAAGAATTCTACGAAGAGAAAAGGGGTTGATTTCTGCTAAAAATGTCGCAATCATTTACTAATGAAAAGGAAAAAAAACAGGTCATTTTCTGAAAACAACATTTAATTTCCTAGAAAAGTGTAAGTCGGTGGATTTGAATGGAATGCTAAACTTCCTTACTTACGCAGAAACGTAGAAAACCACAAACACCAAACTTACGCAGAAAAACCGCAGGGATATGAATTCTAAAATTGGTTCGACATAAAAATATTATTTTCTATTTGACGAATTAATATTGAAGAAGAAAACAAAAACATTTTGTGTTTTTTGACATCGTTGCAATAATTTTTTTATTATAGTTTTAATTATTAAGCTATCTGCTTAGAAAATAGGATATAAAATATACACAGAAATTTAAAATAATTTTTATTTTTTTACATTTCTGTAGAAAACTTGCCTTCGGTAATTTAATCTTAAGCATTAATATTTTTATTAAGTTTCAAAAGATCGCTTGTTTCATTATTTCGTGCACTACATACACGCACATAATTATACTCATACATTATGTATAAAGTATCTGTTGACACACACAGAATGTGAACGCGCAAATGTAAATAACGATTTGTTCTGCTTATTAAATAAATAAAGTATTTATCTCAACGAACGAGTACATTGATTTTTCTTAATTATGTGTAAGTAAGAAGTGTTCACTCATGTGATAAAATGGAAAGTAGAAACAAAATAAACTAAACGTCTATTAAATGATTTAAATCTACAAGGATATATTCCTCATATCTATAAGGATATGTTCCGTGATTTAGTATGATATACTTAACTAGAAAATGTTAGTTGAATTCAATGAAGAGTCAGAAATATGCACGAAATTATTCTAAAGCATGTCAAAATATTACGTGAGGGATTTGATTTGTTATAGTTAATAAAATTCATGAAATTCCTTAACGTTTATAGTTCAAAAAGATAAATATAATGAAAAATCAGTTAGATTTACATCTGAAAGTCTTGTAAAAACTTATATTTTAAAAATATAGTATCCATAAAAATACATTTTCATACATAAATATGTGCTTGTTCGGGAAACAACATAAGACTATATATTATCTGAAAAGGAATATTAAAAATTTAGAATAAACAAGCGGGCCTATATTTTGATATCTGTCAAAATATCTTTGTGGGATATCTTCAAAGTCTTTTAGATAAAAATTTAAAAGATTTTGATGATAATTTATTTATCTAAATCCTGCTTTCTACATAATTGAATAAAATCTATTTATTTCGTATTTTCTAAATGAACCACTTAATAATAAGGAAATGTATAAAATAATAAAAACATTGATAAGAAAGACAAAAATTTATTTTACTTGTTCTTCAGTATTAATTTGTCAATTAGAAAAAAATGTTTTTTTTGTCGCGAAACATTTTTAAGATAATCCTTAACCTTCAATAAAAAACATCAATTAAGCTGCATTAGAAACATGAGTATTTTCGTCTATCACCAAAGCACAATATTTATTAGCAGTTCTGCTTTCCAATTCGTTTTCGATCGATTTTTCTATTAGTTTTGGTTGTAATATGGTGAGACAAATTGAGAAAAGTCCTTTTTACGTCAGTGCAAATTATACCTGTCATACATTACTTATTAAACTCCCCAATCAAACATGTTTTTTTTTAATATCGGAATTTGCAACCTTATAACTAGCTTTTATAATAGATTTCTTTTTATTTGTTGTTTTTATTTTGCTATTTTTTAAAAACTTTATTGCGATTATAAGATTTTTTTTTCAAATTTTCTACAAATTAAGCAGATTGCTTCAATATATTTCTTCAATAGGAGATTGCTTCAATTATCTGTCCATTTTTCTTGAACAATCTTCCTAATTCTATAAAAAATTTTTCTGGAAGTCCTGCCGGAATTTACAAAAGGAAAAGTTACATGTTTTTTTTAAATAACTAAAACCGTTTATCGTTTACTGACGTTGGAAGGGAAAGAAATATGATCAACATTTCCTTCCACATCGCTACAAGTACAAGAAACATCTGAATCTGGCTTCGTTTTTAACTAGATTGTTTATACTTGCATATTGAAAGCTGGAATTGCTTAACCACGGTTGGTTGGGGAAGTGAGGTTCATTGACAGTTTCCTTACACTGAAGACCTTACAAGACGAGGATAGGTATCTCTTACGAAACATCAGAATTCTTAAATTAAAATAATTTTTTGAAATTAATTCTTAGAAACCTTTTTATCTCAAGATCAAAGAGCTCTTTTTCGCTAGATCAAATCATCGATGCAGTTTATATCGGGAAGAAAAAGAATTGTCGTGGTTCAACGTTAACACCACCAAAATAGAAAGGTTTTAAAAACAATTATTTCCCAGATATTTCACAGATTTTTTTTTTCTTCTAGAAATTCTGACAAAGAATTTCTTTTTTTTATGGTTAAGGATTTCCTCCAAAATTGGGTAGAATGATTTTTTGTGTTGGTAATTTGGTCAAGAATGGTAATAAGATTTTAGTGACAGCCATAATGATAGATTCCGGATTTTAAATAGAAATGTTTGTTCGGTCTAATAGAGAGTCATTTAATGCGCACTTGTTTTTTTTAAGAGTCTTTTATAATGTCAAGAATAACTACTAGCATATGAAAATTTTAAATAAATACATTTATTTCTGAAGGAATTTATGAATCAAAAATTCAAAAGTTAAATTCAGAAGTTCATCGCTTATAAATTATAATTAAATATTAGCATATTCCAATTGTATTTGGGGAATTATTTATGGTATTTTTAATCATTATCTAATAAAATTTGTAAGATTAGGATTTTTGTTGGGCTCTAAACTGTAACAAATTCATTAAATTAATGTTAATATACTTACTAATTTCAATAATATGAGGTCTCGGTGCTATGGTAATGTGGTACCAGATATTTGCATCCGGCAAATTCTTATAGATTTGTAAGTTGATTATTCGACAGAAACCAGATAAACATCAAGTCGTTAAGATGAATACTGATAAAAAGAAAGTGTAACATTATCATTAGTTCTAATTCAAGTTTATTTACGGGTTATGTGTCTTTTCTGTTACGTAAATCTTCAATTTTTTTTAAATTCTATAATTGTTAATAGCTATTAGTTTTAATAATTAATGTTTAATTCACCTTTCTTTATTATTTAGTTAATGAGTAAAATAACTGTAATGAGTAATATATTTTATTTTAAATAATAATAATAAAGTAAATATAGTAATTAAGTAATTTATTGTAGTGAGTTACATACAAACATTTTTGTATTTCTGTTTTCATTATTCATTGAATGACATTTTTGAAAGAATGATTATTTTACAAATATTTTGGCAAGTTGTATTAAACAAACCTAATAAAATATTCCTTGTTGATGTTGTAATTAATACATGAGCCAAAATTAATTGTTTATTATCATTATTATTATTTGAAGTTTATTGAAAGATTGCTTTCTGCTTTTAAATTCATTCATCTTTGTATAGCTTAATAAATTTCTGAAAACGTTTTCGTATGAATTACAATTGATCTACTGGAGAAAGGGACATGATGTCGGGGTTTCGAACTATGGGCTGGATTCGATTTAGACTCCGGTGTATGGGTATGGGACAGCATAATAAATCCGCAGGTCTTCCTGTTGGGGTCGAAGAATTCTGGAGCGAGAATTGTGTCGTTCAAAATTCGTGTCCATTGAATACTTTTTTTTTTCTTACAAAACATATAAAAATGTCGTTGAAACTAAATCCTTTGTGAAACTTACGGAGAAAGATCTGAAGATTTTCCTGTCATAAATATTTGTGAGAAGTAGCTTAGAGTATGTAGCTTAGAGAAAAACGAAACCTAAAATAAAGTATTATTTTATTTCATACAAAATTTTAGAAATTTGATGCTGTAATAACAAATTGTTTAAATACTTAATACTATGCATTATGATATCCTGAATGATTCCTAGCTGTGTGAACTGGATACTGTAATATAATTGTTTTAACACTTAATATAATACATTTAAAAGCCAAATAAAAGTTGCAGGTAATAATTAGAAAAACAGAGAATCTAAATTATAATCTGTGTAAAAGTAAGCGTAAGAGTCTTTGCGTTACTCACCATTTTCAAAATAAATCAAAAGATTAATTATAACTAAGCAAATGATTTGCAATCAAAAAGAAACGTAAGGGTAAATAATATTGCTGCATTTAAAGTTTTTTTCTAAAATTTGTCTATTAATTTGTAATGGTTTTGCAGTTAACAAAATAATTAAACTGGATGAATTTTTCTTAAATATTTATCGTTGTTCAAATGTGTTTGATAAAATAATTATTATACTGTTATAGATAATATCAATTAAAAAAAAATCGTTTTAAATGCTTTCAAAAATAAATAAACGGACTCCAAATCATTTCACAAACTTATGTTTTGTCTAGTTCTTAAGTAGGGCGTCCGCTGAAAAGCTGTCAAAAATGGAAGCTGAATACTTCCTTGTATAAGGAATAAATTACGTTTATTGGAACTTTTGTATCAACCTTAAAACGAATTCAAAAATTATTCAAGTAGGACACATTTTAAAGATAAATAATGAAAAGAAGTACTTATTTACTCGCCATTAAATCTGACAAAGAGTAGTTATACACAAATATAAAAAATTAAAAATAAGGAATTAACTTAAATAATAATAAAAACTTTCAATAAGTGGGTTTTGAAAAAAATCTATTTTTCTTTAGACGGGTTTATTTTATTTTATTATTTCCTTTTTACACATCCTTATTTTAGATGGTAAAAATTATTTGAAAACCATCACTTGAATATTTTATTTTTGTATTACTTAACATTGTTAGTTAATTTTGTATTCAATTTGTTTTTAACATTTTATTCCGTTACATAACTTTGCCATTTTGAAAAAGCATTATAAAAAATTTTTTTTTTCTTTTCAAAGATTACAAACCCACGAAAATGATTTTAAAAGACAAAGTTCATCTGGTTTTATTACATTTAGCATGACTGTTTTCCTTTCTAACTAAAATGTAAGGCAATATTGATTACTAAAAATATAATTTTTAAAAATTGAATGGGAAGTGCAACAAGGAATTATATTTTTTGTCCATTTTAGTGAAAGTAAATTTAATAACATAATTATTAAACATATTTTATAATTTTTCTTACATGGAAATAACACACATTCATATACTTTCTTAAAAATGATAACTATTCTAAATGTTTGCTCTAAATTTTCGTTATTTTGACAAATTAAAGTTTTATATAACTACTTTCGAAAACATGCCGCATTTTCTGTTTCAATTTTCAAAAAAAGATAACAACTTTTTAAAAACAGATTCGAAATTAATTTATAAAAATTCTAAAACAGGAAGTAAATGAGGATTACCCTGTAAAAATAAGAATAAAAATTTCATTTTGAGGGAGAAAAAAATGCATTTTTAAATTGTTTCATTTTCTTTGCAGTTAATTGAAGCGTTAATTTATCTTATAGATTACCTTTCTTAAAAAGCATTTAAATAATTAGCAGGAAAATTGAAGGAAATACATTGCTTGCAATTCCTTTTATATAGAAAATAAAAGTTTTTCTTCCTTATTTCTGCAAAATATTATTGAACACTATTTTTAAAGCATTTTGCTTAAGCGAATTTTTTTCAGTATTGCTATGTCTTACTTATTGTCAACAAAAAGTTGAATTTTTCTTACATAATCAGATATATTTATCCTAGGTTTTATTTCTCAGATACCTGAAACATTTAGATACAATCGATTTCAATTAAGTGTGTCAATCGTGAATTGGAAATATATTATCAGTGACGAACATTGATATCAGACAAGAAAATGTAATAGATGATCTTTATGATTAATAAGTTCGTTTCCTTCCTTAACAATAACATTTTAACCATTCACCTGAGACAATGAACGTCTAGACGAAAATAAATACGGGGGGAGGGGGGGGAAGCTAGTTTTTCACAACGCTTCACACTTGATTTAAAAAAAAAAAATTACTATTCGCTGCATGTCTTTTTCTTAAATTCAATTCAATAATTAGCAGATGGAAGCATTTAGAATATTATATATTATATATTAGTATTGATTTCAGAAACAAATATTATTTACAAGATAAAATTTTGTTTGAGAATTTAAAATATCTACAATTTTTACAAATTTTAATATTTGTATTAAAAAATGTTTTTCCCATCATCTTTTTAAAATTTTCCACAATTTCTTGCACGTACTGTGATTTGTTTATTTTTTAAAAATACTTCTGTCATACGCAATGAAAAATGAAAAAAAACCCCGCCTGAATTGGTTAATTCAGAAGTATAGAATTATAATAAACACATTACTTGAAATAAGCACAAGAAATTTAAATATCTGTAGCAATGCTTTAATCTATTGCTTAACAGTTATCGCGGTGGAAATTGGCAAACGGCCAAGACCGACGTACACAAGCACAGGGAGTTAATTTCTGAAATTTTTGAAATACAATCAAAGTAAAGTAAATTTTTAATAATTAAAATTTTAAATTGCGTAATATCAATATGGAAATTCATCTGCAGAAAAAACTCCAGAAAAACTATTTAACTTTTTTTCTTCCAAAACTTCTTTGTATTGGGCATTGACAGCACCCCTAATAAGTAATCGATTCGTCCATTTCTACCTTTAAACCGGATATTTATTTTTTCACTGAATAGCTAACAGAACAGTAAATACTCTTCCATCACGAAAGATTAAAAACTGAAAAAAAAAAAAAAAACCGAATTAGATTTTTACACTTAGTGAAACAAATGTAAACAATAAAATGTATTATTCATTATAAAAAAAAAAAAAAAAAAAAATCAATACAAAATTTTTTTTTTTTTCTAATTTTATCACTTTTAGATGCTTTCCTTAAAGAAATAATAATAATTTTTAAATAAATTGATCGTCAATTTTTTAATAACTTGAATACCTTTTAATAAAACTACTAGGATATACTGGGTGGAAATGCGTTTTCAAAACTTCTTTCATTAATTAGAAGATATCAGATAGTTTAACACTGATATAATTAATTTTAAATTAAAAGTAAGATACTGGCTAAAAATATTATCCAAATTCTACTCAAAATAAAATTCTATCCAAATTCTACTCAGAATCCAAATTCTACTAATTATTTATGCTATCAAAATTCTTAAAATTCTCCAAATCACTACTGAAAATATTCCATATTCTCCTGAGATATTATACAAATTCTATTTCCTAATATTATATATAAAAAAAAAGAAATATTTGTTATTCTGTTCTCTTTTTAAAAACATTCTAAAGAATATTCCACCTCTCTTACATAAAATCAAAAGGCATTCAATGCATAATCATTTAATAAATGAGTCACCAGTAGTAATTCAATGTACTACAATCAAACTTTATTATAAATCTGTCGAGTATTATCATCTATTGTTGTACACCTAGCATACTTAAGAATAAAGAAAATGTCTGCCAATATACAAAACTAGGAAACAGTCAACCAAAAATACTTATTTCTGTAAAACATTATTTAATAATATTTCTAAAGCATTTTGTAATTTTTTGAATTTCTTTCAATTTTGCTATATTCTATTTCTTTTACAAAATTTTGCCTCTTTTCTACATAATTGTAGGTATTTATCTTAATTTTTCTCCTCAAATAAATGAACATTTTGGATATTATGGATTCCAATTAAAGGTTGTTGCATTATAAAATTTATGCTTTATAGCTGAAATTGTAAAGTGATCAAATTTCGATTTTTCACCGAAAAAGCAAAAATTCTTTTATTGATTTCATTTGGCAGATTTCTGTTTCCAGATTAGTAGATCCCCCTACCCCTTCAAAAAGAAAATTTACCAAAATCATAAATTAAAAAAATTATAAAGAAAATTTTACCAAACTACCAAATTTACGAGATTTTTTTTTGTAATTTATTTCATTCTTAGATTATTTCATTGTAACTGCTTACAGATAGAGTTCAGTTTACAAAATTACAATAATAAAATTATTTATTATACTTACTCACTTGAGAATATTGTATAATAATTTCTTCAGATTGAGAAAAGAAATCCAACAAATAATTTATATTTAAACAATGGCTCATAAAAAAGTGTTATTTAATTAACTACATCAGTTGATTAAATAACACTTTTCATCACCATTTCACTTTTCATAACACTTTTCACCACTTTTCACATCATTTCACTTCTCATAACATCAACTAATTGGTTCAAAAATTTTTTATCATTTTATATATAACGTTTACTTATTACATTTGAGTTATTTTTATGTTATATATATATATATATATATTCAATAATTACTAGTTATTAAACAATTCTATAATTTCATATAAAGCATCTGAAAATTATTATTTTTATATGAAATGCTATTTAACAACACTGAAAAATAAGACAACTTCAAAAATAATTTGTAAAATTATTTTTTATTATTTGTAAAAACATTTTAATCATTTTATATATAACGTTAATCTATTTTGAACTCATCAGTTAACAGTTTTTCAATTAGTACAAGTTTATTTGTTTGCAAAGAAACATATAAAAATAACCTTTTCTGTCAAAAGTGAAAATGGCGAGCACGTGATTAAATATAAATGCCGATGGCAGAAAGATTAATTTCTGATAAGATTTGAGCTCAGTTAAAAACATGAAACCTCAAGCCTATATTCATGCATCAAAGTTGACACTTTCCTGGTATTATTAAGACCATTCCTATTCACTGGAGGATATAAATAAAAGTTTTCAAACAGAAATTATTTCTTTTTGAAGTTAATACCTTGTATGATACATGCATCAGATAACGTTTCCGACATTTGTAACGAACCAATTTTGTTTCAATAATTTCTTTTTTAATTGAAAATCATTAAATTTCCTTGATGACTGATCATCATAATTATTTTATTTACAGCTGAATAACTTTTGTAATGCCCGTTGCCTTCCACCTTTTATATAGGCTTGAATTTAACATTGCATCAGTGATTTGAATAGTTGATTTAAGTGTTTATTAATGGACTGTTGAAGCAGTATGTGATCTAATTATAATTTATACTGATTTTCTGCATTGTAAAGAAACATGCATATGAGATTCAAAAGAATTCAAAAGCAAGAAAGAAAGAAAAAAATTGGCTTAAATGTTGCCAAATTGTTGAAAGATCGAATAGAGTTAACAGTAATCTTAAGGTTATTCGATCACTGATTTAGAGTAAATTCATACTGTTTTTCTGCAGGTATTCATTGTAGAGAAACATGCATATGCGATTAAAAAGAATTCAAAATTAAAAAAAGAAAGAAAAAAAAATGGCTTAAATGTTACCAAATTGTTGAAACGTCGAATCAAGTTAACAGTAATCTTGCAGTTATTCAATCGAATTAGGTTATTCATTTCTAAAACATCACGCGTTGCCTAGAATAGATTGCAATCATGGGGATATGAGTTTTTCTTCTCATTTCATTTCCTTCAAACACAAATCAACAGCTGTCGACAACTTATCATTTTTAATTGTACAAAATCAAAAACAATAGAATGCTTTTTAAGTAAAATCTTCGAATTCTAAAGAAACACTGGCTTGTTGCTTTTATTTGTAGAAAAGAAAAACTACTTTTACTACTAGCTAAACTTACTTACGTTGCGCATTGTAATATAAAAGCATATTTTCTTTTTCTTTAGATTAAAGTTTTTTTTTTTTTAGCCTCTAAATTTATTTTTGTAGGTCAGCCTTATATGATAATTTATTATTTTTTATTTTTTTTTATTTTTACATAGGTATTTGAGTTATTTTTTAATCAGTTTTTTTCCCCTGAGTATTGTTGTATTGTGTGCAAAGATTTTTGTGAAATATTACTTATTTCTGCCAGTATTGTATCAGACTTACGTGATGCATGTGGAGATTGTACATGTTTAAAAAAATTTAAAAAGAATAGCTGTCTAAAGAGTATGAAACTCATCGCTTTACATAGAATTGAGCAATTCCGAAGTAAATGTTGCACAATCTTTTTTATTTGTGTTCTTTAGTTTATTTAGCTTGGTATTTTATTGACTGTAGCTTATTTGATTTGACAAAAAATTATTCTTCTGGTTTGTTTGGTTTTTTTTAAGTTGAATGAAGGATATTCATCGTATACTATTATGGTAATCTTGTCCTTGTTTATAATAATACACAATACGTTGTAAGTAATATAAAGTTGAAAAACAAATATGCTGCAAGATCATGTCAAAAACTAAAATAATAATAATAATAATAATAATAATTAAATAGTACCACTTCTAGTATTTAATATTACAAATTGTAATGTGACGCATGAAGAATATTTAATGAAGCTGTTAAAAAATGGGAAAGCTTATTTGTTTTGAACAAGAAAATGATATATTTAAGGCTTTAAAACATAAAATAAGTTTATTTATTTGATTTGTTAGCTTAGAACAGGAAAAAAATTACATTATAAATATTATGGACATCTGCAACGCTACACAAACTATTTGGTAAACATACGCTATCAGTAGGCAATACGAGAATTTCAATATAGTCATTAATGTTATTTTAAATTTGAAAATCGAAAAAATTAAGCCTGTATACGTTTTTATGATAAAATGTCGCTTAAACGCTTTTTCAAGGATGTTTTAAGTATTTAATATTTCATAAGTCCATGTGCTTATGCTTATCTTAGGATTGTAAGATGCTAGTCATCTCCGTTGATTTCCATTTATTATTTTCAAACATTGAGAATGGTTTAGGTAACGATTAGTGTTGCTAAACTTAATAAGCTCTTACAGACCGACAAGCTACTCAAGCGAAACAATTTCTTCAAATTTTTTTTTTTTTTTGTTTCCATTTATTTCTATGACAGTAAGAGGTGAATGAATTCGCATGGTCGATTGAGTGCACGAAGAACAAGGTAAGCGAAGCAGTAAAAGCCCAAGTCCTTTGGACATAAGAAGAAAAACTTTTTTTCGTACATTTGGAGCACGAAAAACATTTTTGCAATACAAACTGTGAACTGAAATTGCCAGAAACTTTCAGCTGCATCCTAATTAAAAATTAAAAATGCATTTCCAATAATATAACGACGGATTATGTGATTTTGTTAGAAGTAAAACAGATTTATAATTTATTGATGGATTTTAACGAAAATGTTTTCAAACTTAAATTATTGTCAATTTGTAATCACAGAAATCACTCAGAAAGATTTATATATTAACTTTATTGGAAAGGAAATTTTCATTCATTTCATTGCCAAAAGGCTTTCATGTTAAAGCCTATTGGTTTGGTTTGGTTTAACTTATATGACATAGAATTAGTTAAGAAAGAAAATATTACGTATCATTTAGAGGATTGAAATGACAGTAAGATGGATTATTATGTCTTTGCATTGATTAGTTCTTGCTGAAGCTTCAGTTTCACTGAAATTAAAGTAGCATTCACATCAAGCCGTTGAATGGCGAGCATGTCAAGTCCAAGTACACTACGCCTGAACACTAACTCCCTGATCAACGCCTCACCGTTCGACACTTTGGTATGAATATATATATTTTTCTTTCTAATGCAGCTGGCAAACGCAGACAGCTTGGTCTTAGATGCCTTAAGGCAAGTGCTGCACAGACGTACTCACTTTGTATTACCCAGGGGGCGCTTGTAACTTGAAGATAAGCCACGGACGCGGAGTAACAATGCCCCCGCAGCGCTCTACGATCCTATTAGACCGGGACCTACTTTTTAAAGTAGATTCCGAACCACTACAAACAACCATGGCACCGCCTGGACTCGAACCCGAAACCTGTGGTACCGAGCGCCAGAGCGCTAGCCACTCGACCATTCAGGCCCTGGTATGAATATTGAACTCAAAAAAGTTTTACTTCAATAAATTACATAATGTTTTGTTGATGTTGACACGGCGAGTCTTCGTAATGGATGGTTTCAATTTGATTGTTTCATCGCAAATAATGCAATTGAAATGAAAAAGAAAAATTAAGGGCCAGATAAAATGATTTGTTATCTTTATTTTTGAAGTCCCAAAAATAATGTAAATGGTTATTTACTATTGAAATGCATTTAGATATTTTTTAACATTAAAATAAATTACCTTTTAACTGTTATGAAGATAGAAAGGTAATAAAATATATTCAAGTAGAATTATTTTATTTCTTTGAATAAGAATAAATATATAATAACATTTATATAAATATATGCTATTATTAATTTTTATGTAAACTAAACCATCAGTTGCCTATGTATTTTGGTAGAGGAAAAGTGTTTCACATCTTTACGAATAAGATGATAGTTTTAAAATTCATAACTGGAAGTCCATTGTTTCCACATTGTTTTAGACCTCCAAAATTGTAAAAATTTAGACAAGGTCAAATTGAATTAAGTCAAGGTTAAAGAAAGTTTTATAAATGTGCTTCGCATTTAATGTTAAGCGATTGTCTGTTTGAAAGCTTTTCTTCTGAAGCTGTTTGAAAGCTTTTCTTCATTCTTGAAATGAATGTTTCGCAACATTCGTACGGAGAAGAAAAAGGATAGAAGAAACAGTAATTGGACCCTTCTTAAATAAAAAAAAATTCTACGAGACATTATATACATTTGAATATTTTATCAAAGGAAACGGGGAAAAAAATGCTCTTGCACAACCAAAGCGATCAAATACAATATCATCATCATCATCAACATCGTTCTTAAGAAACTTTTCGTTTCTTAAAACAACTTATAGTAATGCAGTTGTATATTTTTAGTTTTTAACTCATTAAAGTCGATTTATGAGCACTTAAGATTTAATGATATTTTGAAAGAAACAAGTAATATAATTTTTAAAAAAAAGGATATTAATTTCAAATAAGAAATAACAAAACATTTTCGTGGCTCGAAATTCTCGGATCTCGCTCTTCTGTGTAAAACCACTCCTCACGTAAGACCTTATCTTTCATGTTTACTACGTTTAATTTTACGCAAGAATGAGCAGTACGCAAGAATGCGTAAGTCATTGGAGCACAAAACACAAATGAATCACAACAAATGTCACTACCAATCGTAGTAAAAGCAATGGAAATAAAAAAAAATCTGTCAACACTTTTTTAAAAATTAAGGCAAAATAAATTAAAAAACCGGGATTTCTAAATTTATATTCATTCAAATTTAATGAAATTTGACAAAAAGAGCCTTCATAAAAAAGGCTTATTTTATACCGTGAAAATACACAAATGGAACATATCATAAAAAGTATCTGAGTTTAAAGTGTGATCGCCTTTAGTATGGAGTGTGATTACATGCTACAAAGCATGATAGTGATGTTACATGCTCAAAGCGATGGTATTTATTAACACAGTTGGCAGAAAATCTCATTGCTGTGTTAAAGCAATTTGAAAATCTTGAAGGGCTGTAGGAGAAGGGGTAAATACAGCAATATGACTCCCTAGATCATCCCAAATGTGTTCCATTGGGTTATAGTCCGGAGAACTTGCTGGCCAACCCATATTATAATATTCTAAATGCTTCCATCTGCTAATTATTGAATTTAAGCAAAAGACATGCAGCGAATAGTAATTTTTAAAATCAAGTGTGAAGCGTTGTGAAAAAAACTAGCTTTTCCATCCCCTCGCCCCCCATATTTATTTATCACCCCCCCCAAAAAAAAAAAAAACTCAAAATTTTTACTTAGAAGAAAAAAAACATTTCTTTGCCATTAAATCGATTAAATCTATGCTTTCTTGCTAATAATGAAAATCAATGTTATTTATTAAGGTTTCCAATATAAAAAATTGGATTTTTAGTATGTTACTTTATATGCTACTTGTTGAAAAGACTAGTAAGAAATTAATACATTTTTAAACCAACAAAGAAAAACGTATTGATAAAAATAAAGTTAAGAAAAGTTAAAAAATAGAGGTTAGAGTCGTGGTTGAGAATTTTGAAAATTTGCAATTAAGGTTTAGAATCAGATTTTAGACTAAGATTTTTTCAGATACTTCGGAATTCAGTTTGCAAATAGCAGCTACTATTACAAAAAATGATGTGATTTTAGCAAATGATGTGATTTTAGCAAATGATGTGATTATAGAACTCCAGGAAACATTTGTATTTATATAATAGACAACTGACTTGAGTCACTAATTATTCGCCAACATGGGAAAATGGTTTTACTGTGGTATATCGAGTACTAGCAAATTTTAGAATTCAAAGGCAAATGATCATCCTCTGGATAATCGAGACATACGAAACAGTTTGAATGGAATAAAAGTTTTTTATCATCCCGTGTCCATGTCGGAAATAGGAACGATATAGTAAATCTCGAGAGAGAGCATAAGAACTAACGAAATGCCAGTCCTGGGATAATTCGTTGTGCTGGCAAAACGGGGGTGCAATGTAGTAGGCACCTCATTGTGCCTTGTGAGTAACCATAAGTGTCTACACATCTACTGTTCAAGTGGCAAATAGCCTCAAGTCATAGCGCTCCGAAAATAAGGATTGCAATTAAAATTGTCCTTGTGGCAAATAAAAAAGAATGGCAATTTTTTCTTGGGTACAAGTTTTACTTATGACAAATAAAAAAAAGCAATTAATAATAATGGGCCATGATTACTTGTCTGCTGTAGAAAGAATTTTATGATTTTTCAGACCTTTAAGGCTGAAGCAATTATTAAATTTAGCGCATATTTTGTAACGCTTGAGAGGGTTTAAAAAACTAATAAATTATTTTTTTTATAGAAAAAAAGAACTCCATTAAACTTATTTACATACTATATAATGAGATTATTTTTTAAAGATATTTTTCTTTAATGATGAACATAAAACTAGTTGTGATGTAATTGAACTCTTTTTTTTTTTTGTCATTGTAAAAAATTATTGGCTTTACAAGTGGATTAAATGTTGTAATTGTGGGTGCATAAACTGCTTGACCTACTTTATTTACTACTTCATTTGTTTCTTTTACCTTTTTTTTTTTTTGTTTTTGTTTTGTTTTGTTAATCACATTAAAATCGATTGCATAAAGAAATTATTATTAGTTTGACTTCTAAAATAAAGCATATTTGTTCTAAAATTATAATGAAAGCATGACTTACGTAAAACTTTATTTATAGAAATTTTAGTTTTTGGATCATGAATTTAGATACAGAGATAAAATAATATATGCAATCTCACATTCTTTAGCTACTTTTCAAGGATTTTAAATATTAATTAATAATATTTAGGTTTTATGACTGAAGAATTCAATAACTGATACGTCCATTGACATTGCCAGCAAAAAAATTTTGTTCACTTTTTAAGAATCAAATTTTTATAAATATAGTTAAAAGTATAAATCTAAATATTTTTATTTAGTTTTTAACTCTACAATAACTATTAGCGCTTTGCTACTAAATTAATCTACTTAATCCTATATTCCAAAAGGAAATGCCTATTCAAACAGTTAAAAATCTTATTTATATAACCATTAATTATTTTTGGATAGGGTTTAAGTAATACTAGTATACAACAAAAAATCCCCACCGACGAGCAATGAATGAAGTACTTCTGAGAGGAAATTTTTATAGATATAGCTAAAGAGTATAAACTCAGATATTTATTTTGTTAACTATACAGTATTGCCAAAATTAGTTAATACGCTTTATTATTAAATTAATGTACTTAATCAAAAATTTCATTAGGAAATGTTTATCCGAATTGTTTCTCTTTCATTCTTTTTACTTAAAATACGATTTTTCGTGAAATTTTGATAAATAACATATTTTAATAAATAATATCATTTTTAATAAATAATCTATATTCATTTTAAGTTTGATAGAATATAATCAGCTGTATTATTTGCAAAAGTCAGCTTTCGTATTAATAATATTTTTTTTCCGAAGTCAGTTCAGAATTATTGTTTGATTTTGATGGCATAAATAATTTGACACACAACACACTTAAAGAAATTTGACACATAAATAATTTTAGTTGATGAAATTGTCAATCGTTAGCAAAACTGAATAGCAGAAAAAAATTCTGTAAAATTTAAGTAATTATTATAACAAATTCGTATTCTATAAGGAAAGAAATTTTTATCAGAAATAATTTTGCAGGGAAGTATTTTTGCGAGATGAAATAAAAGGTGAACTATTAAAAAAAAAAATATTCAGTTTTTAATAATACGAAAAGGTGCTGAACATGCAAATACAACAACAAAAAATCAAATTCAAGAATTCCGCCAAAATTATACAGAAGAATACATTGTTTTCGAATGTCGCTTAATTTGACTTAAGGCAATCACCATTCGAACTGCAGATTTATAGCAGATTCAGCGTTGCCACAATGCATCCATATGGTGCGTTCTTTTTGGTTACGCACCAAATCAAGAAAAAAAGGGAATTCACTGAATATATATATATATATATATTATAAATAGAGAGATTAGCAGATAGAGAATCAGCGTTTCATTTTTCGATATCGTAATGTGGTTCACTTGGTAAGTTTCATTGAAAAAAAAGACTGTAAGTGAAGATCACAAAAAAAAAAGGAAAAGGAAAAGTCACTTAATATTGCAAGAAATAGACATTAACGATAATGTGCAATTACCTCCACTGCATTTAATTACTCAATTAGGCAAGTAAATATCCGTTTCACCACACAAGATATTCCTAATTGATTCCTCTATAAAGCATTTTCTAGTAACCTTCACCTTTGATTAATGACGATCATATCAAAAATAGAAATTATTCAATAGGTAGTAGAAAGGAAATATAAGAAAATTTGAATTTCTCCTTACTGTAAAAATCTAAAATGCTAAAATCTAACATGCTAATACCTGCCAGATAATTTTAAATCTAAAAATATTTCAAGTTTATTTTAAAAAGAAATATTTGAAATGTACAAAACTCCGAATAAGAATATAATTATAACAAGAATTCCATCACACACACACACTCATATATATATATATATATATATATATATATATACTGAAGTGACAAAAGTCATGGGATACCTCTTAATATCGTGTCGGCCCTCCTTTCGCCCGGCGAAGTGCAGCAACTCGACATGGCATGGACTCAACAAGTCGTTGGATGTCTTCAGCAGGAATATTTGTGCCATGCTGTCTCGATAGACGTCCATAATTGTGAAAGCGTTGATGGTGCAGGATTTTAGGCACGAACAGACCTCTCGATGATGTCCCATAAATGCTCGATGGGATTCATGTCGGGCGATCTAGGTGGCCAGATCATTCGTTGGAATTGTCCAGAATGTTCTTCAAACCAATCGCGAACAGTTGTGGCCCGGTGACATGGCGCATTGTCATCCATAAAAATCCCATCGTTGTTTGGGTACATGAAGTCCATGAATGGCTGCAAGTGATCTCCAAGTAGCTGAACATAAGCATTTCCAGTCAATGTTCGGTCCAGTCGCAAGAGAGGACCAAGTCCATGGCATGAAAAACAGCCCACACCATTACGGAGCCACCACCAGCTTGAACAGTGCCTTGCTGACAGTTTGGGTCCATGGCTTCGTGGGGTCTGCGCCACACTCGAACCCTACCATCAGCTCTCACCAACTGAAATCGTGACTCATCGGACCAGGCCACGGTTTTCCATTCATCTAGGGACCAACCGATATGCTCACGTGCCCACGAGAGTCGCTGCAAGCGATGTCGTTCTGTCAGTAAAGGCACTTGAGTCGGTCTTCTGCTGGAATAGCCCAAGAAAGCCAAATTTCTCCGCACAGTTCTAACAGACAAGTCCCTTGTACGTCCCACATTGATTTCTGCGGTTATTTGACGCAGTGTTGCTTGTCTGTTAGAATTTACGACTCTTTGCAGACGTCGCCGGTCTCGGTCGTTAAGTGCAGGCGGTTCACCACTGCGCTGTCCATGGTGGGATGTTATGCCTGAAATTTCATACTCTCGGCACACTCTTGACACAGTGGATCTGGGAATGTTGAATTCCTAACGATTTCCGAAATGGCATGACCCATGCGTCTAGCTCCGACTAACATTCCGCGTTCAAAGTCTGTTAATTCCCGTCGTGCGGTCATCATCACGTCAAAACCTCTTCACATGAATAACTTGAACAGAAATGAAAGCTCTGCGAAAGCACTGCGCATTTATACCTGTTCTACGCGATGCTACTGCCATCTGAAAATTTGCATATTGCTATCCCATGACTTTTGTCACTTCAGTGTATATATATATATAATGAAATTCTTGCGTCTAGTGGAAATCAAGATTATAGAAATAGCATGACATTTTAGTTCTTAATAGAATTGCTATGAATTTTTGAATTTTTAAAGTTTGTGTAGATTAAACCACCTAGCTTAAAATGTTTGTAAATTAGTTCTTAATGACAATTCCTTTTAATGTAATATTATTAAATTTCAGTTTCAAAGCAATTATATTATGAAAATATCAGAATATACTTTTTAATGTTGGCACTCAATTTATTGCGTAGTTGTTAATCTGGTAGCACACGAATTTGTCCAGGAATTGTATTTAATTTGTACCAGGAATCATTTGTATTCTCAGATTTATTCATAATAGAGAAACGTGATTTTAGCAAATTAAAAAGTGAAGTTCATTTATTTGAGTCATACAAAACATGCTTATTATTTTTCAAAATTCTGAGTTAAATGTTCATTTTAGAATAAAAGGAAATACATTGAAAAACTAACAGTCCTCTAGAATAACCTAAACGTTTCTTTTTACGTTCCCATAAAACTACGTTTAAAAAGAATTCGTGTAAAATTACCAATCAATCCGTACGAAAAGTGTAGATTGTTTCAAAACTTGAAATACAACCAAAATTATGACAAAAAAACCCCATTAAAATTGTTAGGATCACAAGATTTTGATTAATATTTCTTGTTGAACACAATATATAAAATGAATTTTACGAAAATAAAAATATCCATTTTGTTTGATTGTTCAGTATCCTATAAAAATCATGTTAATCGGTATCAATTTCTCATAGTAAACGCGAATGTTTTCTTAAACTGTAATATCAACAGACTTCGACATGTATTGAACCAAAGTATCACTGGATTGTTGTCGTTGTACATTGGTGGGCCTTATATATTTCTTATTTATTCCAAAAACGTAGTCCCACGATTTTCCAAGCAAATTCCGAGTGTTGTTTCCTTTACTAAACAGTTTTTAGCCTTTTTGAAATGTAATTCTGTTTGGTCTTATTTTTGCAAGCCAATTAAACTCCAAACTTGTTCATGAATGTAACCTCCAATTATTTCAGAAAGTTTTTGTGGACATACTTCAGCAGCTGTTTCATCTGCACTAGTCATTTCAATTTTTATATAATGAAAAATATGTATTTGAATAAACTAATCCATTTAACCATTGCTTTCATGAAATTCATATTTTTCCTTGATAAAGATCAAACATCTAATTTTTAATCTTTTCGCAAAATTTCAACTCTGATGACTTCAGCGAATTTTTGCCAACTTACATTTCGTTTGTATATTAGCTTCCATCCCCATCACTAAAATATTTTCTGGGGCAATATCTTATGTATATGATGATAATTTTTGCAAGCGAATAAGGATTCGCACAATGCTGTTTTTAATAGTCTGTTTATTTTTCTTTCTATATCTACCATTTCAATTATGGACTCTATAAAATGGTCACTCAATGGCAGTTGAAAACAACTGGAATTTTGCATCCAAAGAAATAACTTTCCTTACTTTTCTTGCTTATCTGCAACATCATGTAAGAGTTATTCTATAATGTACAGTACGTATCATTGATAAATGGTGAACTGTTTGTTTTACTTTGCATATTTGCTTTGTCATCTATCAATAGAACTGCGAACTTCTGTGCCTAATGGGATAAGAATGTTAACAAATATTGATTAGGAAGTGGCATTTAGAAATTGTAAAGCTATCAAACATATGATAGTGTTAAATCAAATATTAAATCATATTATATTTGATTATTTTTTCATTGCAGACATTTTTTCATTTTATTTTTTTTGTCATCCTAACCATCCTAAACCGCTTATATCGTAAGTGAACGACTATTTGTATGAATTTTTCGTACAGAGCTGTTCGAATGTTAATTAAAAACAAGCTTAATCAAACAGTATTATTTTTAGTATTCATATGCTATAGAAGTAGATAAATTTGAATTCATGAAATTATCAATGACAACTTTTTTTTTTTATACCATAGCTTTCTTCAGCTGTTCCATATTTTTAATAAAATTTGATCTCGTTTTATATATATATAGGTCATTGACTACACGCACACAAAAAATTCATCTGTTTTCTTATCTGCAGATTTTTATCATTGACCTTGAAAAATCTTATTCATAAATGATTATCTTGACTTACGTAAACCAGTTCATATTGACCGTTATCAAGCCAAAACGTTTTTCTCACATTTTCGACAGAAATCTCCTTTTCTTTTTTGTGATAATATCTGAAAATCTTCTTCTTTATTAAATTGGCGATAACAAATAATCGTTTTTGGAAGCCACTATCTGTCAGATACAGGTTTCATTATTTCAGAATTGAGTATTTCCGTAGAATCTTTTTTGAAAAATTATTTTCTTATGCGTTCATTTGTAATCGGACAAACTATTTTTATAATTCAATTTATTTTCCACGCGGCAAGAGATACTCCTCGTGCAACCCAGTTGAATTGAATTTACTCCTTTCTTTGCCTTTATTAATTAAAAATACCTCATGAAAAATATGTTTCATCATTATCATCAGTAGCACGCAGTCAAGGCTGGGCCAAGGCTTTCCTTTGAACAGATTTCCATGCATTCCTCTGGGTGACAAGGCTCCTCCAATTCTTAACTTTTTGTACAGCAAAATATTTTTCAACTGCATCTATCCATCGCAGCTGGGGTCGTCCTCTTCCTCTTTGTCCTTGTGGCTTTGCCAAACCGAACATTTTTACAGGATTTAAGTCATTAATTCTAAATACATGAACAGCCAAGTTTAATGTACCGTTATTAATAAATTTTACAATATCTGGGCCTTCATAGCATCTATAAATTTCTGCATTGTACCGTCTTCTCCAAAATGTCCGTAAGGCGACAAACCAAACCAAACCAATCTCCAACAATCATTTTCCTAACACCTCCAAGAATAGCTCTTAAAATCTTCCACTTAAATATACCTAAATGGCCTCATTTTGCCAAAGTCCATGTTTCAGAGCCATAGACGAAAATAGGTCTAATAAGGGTTTTATATAACAAGAATTTAGTTTTTTCTACATATGAACTGTGATTTAGTGTGATTTCTTAACCGATAAAAGGCTTTATTGGCAAACACAATTCTGTTTTTTATTTCAGGTAAGATATTATTTTGACAATTAATTTCTGATTCTAAGTATTGAAAATTAAGTACAGATTCAAAAGTGTAAGTAAGGTAATATTGGGCCTAAGGTAATATTGGGTGTATCCTGACATATATTTCATGAAGAAAACATATATTTATAGCATACATTATATTAAAATATGTGTATTTATTTTTAATTGGAATAAATATCAGTTTTATAAAAATATTTTACGGAGAGAAATTTCCCCCTTTCTATAAGTTTGATTACTTATTTTAGAATCTTAATGAACTAATTAAAATGGATTCTAAAATGCATACACAGATATGCTATACCAAAATTGAAGTTAGGACAAAATTGCTTATTTTAAATAGTGTGCGATTTCAGTAAAGACTGAGGGAGGCAATTAATTATTTCTTTACAAAAATAAAAATTTAAAATAAATAAATTTCTTTTAATATTTAATCAATTGATGTTGTAGTGAATCTGTGTACAAAATTTCACATTTGTATAATAAAAATTTAAAAATAAATTTTGCGTCCCCCATTTCTTTATAAATTTGTTGTAAACATAGGACAAGGACGGCTCGTAAAAGTTAATAGACCGACATTTATTTTATAGGTCAAGGTGATTACATTTTTGTTCGAACACTATACGAACACCCTCCACGTACCACTAGTAGTGCGTTCTAGCTCGCCTGCAAAACAATTCCATGAAAAACCAGGGCAGGCGGACTAGTACGTTATCCTTGACACGTGTTCCATCGACAAAAACAACGTAGACGCCCGATGTGAAATAATCCATTATAATTTCCTACTTCTAATCCGTAATCGCAACTTTTAGCAGGTAATAAGGAAATGATCTGATATAAATCTGCGCTGTAGATTTGCTTTCTTGGAACTATCGTTGTAGTTTCATTTTTGTATTCATAATATAGATATTAAAATTAAAAAAAAAGAAAAAAACATTTTTTCAAACTTTAAGAACGCTTTTGATCTAATAATAATGACAACCATACAATAAACACGGTAAAAATAGTATAAATTGTATTCTTAGTATATGAAGACACCATGATATAAAAAAAGCACTAACTACAAAATTTTAATTGAAATCTAGGTATTTGATAGTAAAATTAAGTAAAGAGCCCATTTAACAGAATAAGAATTAATTAAAAACTATCAAACAAATTTATAGTCTAATTTTGTGTTATCCAGCTCTAAATTGAATCTTTACATGTCGTTAGAAGGATGAAAATCTTAACCAATATCCTATTCAATCCATTACTCACTCCATTAGTCTTAAAATCCATTTAGTATCATCAGAAGAAAGGCGTTTTTAAGCACCACATTTTAGGAAATAGTTAAGAATTTTTTAATTATATATTAATAAATATATTAATAAATGTATTTAAAATCGATAAATCACTATGTAAAATAATTTATAAGCACAAGTGAGAACTTTTTCATACTCTCTACACAAATAAGAGTTTCTGAGACATTT
Organism: Caerostris extrusa; assembly: GCA_021605095.1. Lineage (NCBI taxonomy): Eukaryota > Metazoa > Arthropoda > Arachnida > Araneae > Araneidae > Caerostris > Caerostris extrusa. Next base: position 154,767 of record BPLR01008528.1, on the reverse strand, counting down.
ATTTAGAAAATGAACAAAGTATTTAGTAAATGTTTGAAGAGTTATTTTTGATATGAATTGATTTCAAAGGTCAAACTCTAATATAGCTCATTTGTTCACTTCGATATGTCATCAAGTTTCTCTCATACTTGATTCAAGGTAAAAGAATTTTTGTGCGTTTTAGGAGAACAAATAGTTCGATTGTGCTTGAGTATAGATTAATAGATCTTCCAAATCGATAAAACACCTGCATGTAGATATCCACTTGTTAACAATTTGAAGGTTAAATCATACAAATCGTCAAATCATTTCCGCTGGTTTCAAATTTACATCATTCATAAAAGTACTTGAAAATGAAAATATTCAAAGTCAAAATAATTTGATATGGAAACGAAGTTCAGTAATTTCCCGAAGTAGAGCAATTAGTGGATCCGACAAAAATCGCAGAAGTCGAATTCGAGGAAGTACAATTTAGCATATAAATAGAGATAAATTTTGTTTAATTGGGACCAAAAACTCATAAAAGCGTAAATATTTCATAAAATTGTAGTTCTTTATACGCTAAATTGTACTCAATTGTAATTGTAATTGTAATTGTCAACCTCTTTATTTTTGCTTCTTCTACCCACCCTCTAAAATATTCCATAGTTGTTTTGAGAGGCAGTCTGTTTTTCTGGCAAAGTTCTAAAATATTACCATGAAAAATTTTATGACTGAAAAAAGGCCTAACAATTAAGGAAAAAAATAAGAAATATTGATTAAGCTGAAGATTTTCCAAATACCTTTGACAAGATGTAATTTAAGCCAAATTTAAAGAACAATTCATAAGGAGATTTTAAAATGTGTTGATAAAAAATAGAGATCAATAGAGCAGTGGCTAAGAAGAATAGAAACAGAAACACTCACTGTGAATTAGCATTTTTTGATGATTCTACACACATGATTAGCATTTTGATGATTCTACACACCTATGGTGTTTCTATAGTTACAATATTTGAATCAGTGAAGCCAGAATAATAACAGAATATTGTAAGAAAAATGAAATCCTCCAACACTGAGCTGCCTGCTGGCCTTTGGTATCACAAGCTTCAGGTTCGGATCCTGGCGGTGGCATGGATGTTTGTTAGTGGTTCGGAATCCACTTTAAACTGTAGGTCCAGATATTTTTAGCCCTCGTGTGCACAAGATGACTGTAGAACGACAAGCCAAACCTCCAACAATGAAGATCGCTGGTGGTGGCTTTGTCAAACGAAAAATCAAGAACTCTCGAATTCTCATAAATCGGGGAAATCTATTTTTTCATTGTCATTTAATTAGAAAGATTATGCAAATGGATTACTTTGTATTTAACTGATTATTATTTTCCTGTTCAATGCTCACAGTACCAATATTATTTGCATTTTACTTATTTAATTGCTTGTGTAATAAAGGAAAAATGTAACTTAATAATAATAACAGCACATTTTATATAAAAATTCAATAATAACATCACATTTTCCTCATGAAATTTTTTTTTTAATCGAATAGTTCTAATGAATGAAAAGTTATATTGTTGATATTCCAATGACACACTTTCTTCTTATAAACTCGGATCAGGAAATCTCAGACTTAAGGAAACAATAACATTCTGATTACTTTCAAATATTTTAATCAAACTATGACTAAAAACTTTTTAACGACCGGCCACTCGGAAGCCTGAGTGAAGAGAAGATCAGGCTTCTGAGTGGCTGACGTTCCACGACAGTGAGATTTGAATATCTGGTGGAAAACATTTTTAATGTTTTAAATTGTTTATGAAAAATTTAATTATATTTTTAAAATACATTTATCAGAAATATAAAGATTAACAACAATATTCAAATTTAAAATCTAAATAACATTTTCAGTCTACTGAATCACTAATGTTTATTTTAATTGTATTCAACTTTTTTTTTTTGTTTACCCTATTTAGGACATCCGCATTAAAACATCGTTTATAAATCATTAAAAAATTTAAGAATATAGTTTAAGCGCTGTTTTTTTTTTTTTTGCTTATCCGTAAAATAAAAAAAAGATCGTAGAACAAAGCATTGAGTTTCTTCCTTATTAGATTTAAATTGCCATAATGAAATTTTTTTTTTTTTTATTTTTGTGAAAGAAACATATTTTTATTGCAATAAAAGGAAAATTAGAAATAAGTTATTCTGACTTCGTTTCGGGGCAGCAACAATACAAATGACCGATTTTGTAATTTCCCATCGTTTTCATGAATGAAAACATTCTCTTTTCAGAATGAAATTATATAATCTTTTTCGATGGCGCAAAGTAATAGCTGTGGATCCAATCAAAATAATTTTTCTTCTCCATGTCTGGAAAATTTTCCTTTAAACTGTCTACAAAAGTAATGAAATAAGATCAAAATTGTACTTCAGAAGCGAAACACGATCTGATTGTATTTGTTTCAGGAATTGTCATCAAAATAATGAAGTTATTATTATATCCTAGATAATAATTCTAAGCGACTCGGATAATTTGTAATTCGTAATCATTTCTGACAGTTGCAGCCTTTATTAAGAGCTGTTAAACGTCTATTCCAGTCATTTACTGCGGCTAGGTGGCCAAGTGGTTAGTGCTCTGGCTTTTGATATCTTACGCTTTTCAGGTTCGGAATCTACTTTAACCTGTAGGTCCCGGTCTGTTTAGTCCTCATGTGCACAAGATGACAAACCAAACCATTCATTTAGTGTGTCTGTTGCCAAATCATCTGTTAGAGTTCGTTTCTAACGACAAAAAATAAAGTGAAGGTGTATTTTTATTTTAACTTCCAAAGGTAGCAGGATATTTCGTGTAATATGCAGCTAACTCATTTATTTTCTTGCAGACATAAGTACACACGTCTGTATACTTTTCTAATTTATTGACGTTAAAGTAAAATAAGTTTTCTTTTTAAGTGTACTTTCCGAAAAATTTCTCATATTTATTGTAAAGAGAAAGTGGTGTTATAAGATAAAATTATAATTCTAAATATCAGATCCCATTTCAAGAGCGCGGCTTGAAAAATGTGTTTAGAAATATCGTACACTAGTCAAGTATTAAAGAATACATTTTTTTTATCGCATCTTTTCTTTTGGATATACATACATAATTATTTTTATATTTATAATAAACAAAGATAAGACATCTATTTTCTAAGGTTCCTACACTGAAAATTCATTGATATTAATCTGTTTATAATCCCCAATAATGATATAAACCTAGCTTACGGATATAAAAGCGCCATTAAACGCTTAGTTTCTTTCAAAGAGACAAGGTAAATCCTTTATTTAAAATAGTTCATTATATCTCTTTGTTAAATGTTGCTTTGTTCCCCTTATGTGCTGAATTAGTGAAAAAAACTCTACCAAAGTACCACAAATCTAATATACAGATGACTCATTTTTCCTGCAAAAGTTGATCTCAAATGCAAATGAATAGATATTCTAATATCCATAAAAAATTTTTTTGTATAGAGTTTTTGTTCAGTATTATAGAACATGTTAGCTAGGATTGTGCAGATATTAACTTAATTGTTAATTTAACTATGTTGACGAGAATTAGTAGTCAATTCCAGTTGACGAAACAAAAAATTAACTGCTACTTTTAGCAGTGATGTTCGACATCGACATCATTAGTAATCGGCTACTTTTTTTTTGTTAATATAGTAGAATTCAACTATTTGATTCTATACTCTCTTTGGATAGGGAAGAGGTTTTAGCAGTTGATTTCAACAGTTATTTGACAGTGCTCCACAGCTTTCGCGTTAGGTGGAGTTTTACCGGTAGTCGATTCAACTTTTAAGATAGCAAAAATAAGAGTGTTATTTGTAACCTAGAATATATTTTACCAGATGGATTAACTGATTATCGATGGATAAACAGATCAATTTTTTTATGCATAAATTTATGATTGCCATCTTTTCAGAAATGCATTTAAGAAAAGTTATTGATATTTAAGTATGAAAAAAATCATGTATTCAAAGCCATATTTATTTCATCAATCTTTTTTCTTAAAAAAATTCTATAACTTTTTTATAATTATAAATAAATCTTTTATTTTTTTAATCAATCAACATACACATTATGATTAAAAATTTCTAACAACAAATATTTTCTAAAAATAATTTCTCTTTAAATAAAAAGTTTTATGAAAAAAAAACTAAATTAAAATGCGCTTATTTAATTATCTCAGTCCAGTATATGGAATTAGCAAATTTATTTTTTTACAGATGAAAAAAAAAAAAAAAAAAAAAAATAGTGCAATTATTGGATACAAAAATATTACACAAAAATGTAACATTTTTCTTGGAAGGTCTCTCGATAAACATATTCTATGTTATTTAAATTAATGTAGTTGGTTGTATAGTATTAAATATAACACAAAAATGTAACATTTTTCTTGGAAGGTCTCTCGATAAACATATTCTATGTTATTTAAATTAATGCAGTTGGTTGTATAGTATTCAAGTATATAACTCAACCACTCATTAAAGGATTAAGGTGTATAAAATTTAGCAGATAAATTAACCATTAATTTATATTAACTTTAACGGTCTACACCGTTAAGGAATATTAACAATTTTCCCTATCTCTGATATTAACACGAAAAAAATTTTTCCCATCTCTAATATTAACAAAAAGTATACTCGGATATGAACACTTGAAATTTATCCAGCAAATCATCTGATATTAGAATATTGAATTTTTTACAGATGCAAGACTTTTTTCAGTTTTATTTGGCACTGCAATTCTTTTAACACAGGATAGCAGTAATGAACGTTGGAATGACATCGTTGCTTAGGAAATGACTGCAGAGAATACTAATATTTCAGATCATAGAAAATGCTCAACACGTTTGCTATTTATCCGTGACATGAAAGATTATGTTAAAGAGAACATGATTCACTGTTTGTAAACATATTTATTTATGAGTATCTTTCTCACAAGGAAACAAACAAAATTGAATTGACACGATGCTTTCAGCTTATTTAGATAAATACAGTATATAATAGAGTATATATAGTACTACTGTGCCCAAAAGTAAGACCAATTTTTTTTTCAAAAACTCTTTATTTATTCTTAAAAATTATATCATCGCCTTCAAAGTAATCCCCTCCGAATACAATGCCAACTTTTTTCCCAATCCTCAATGCATGCTAAAAAGTAATCGGCAGGGATTGTCTTCAAAGCGCGCGGCGATTCACGTTGAATTTCTTCAATCGACTCAAAACGAAGTCACGAAGAATCAATGCAGTGTGACCCGGTGCATTCAGTGTTTTCGTTAACAATCGAGATTTGACGCGTTTGAGGCCCAAAATGGAATTGACCGATTCTTTTGAAATTCCAACATCAGCAGCAAGGTCTCTAATTGTAAATCGATGGTTTTCAAGCACCAAATCTTTCATTTTTTGGAAGTGAGCCTCGTTGGTAGATGTTGATGGTCGACCGGAGGGCTCTTCGGCTTCAACGCGTTCTCTGCCTTTTTTAACTGTTTATACCACATTATATTAGCATTTTTTCCGATATAGGAATGCTCATCGAATGCCTTCTGTAACATTCTATACGTTTCCGCAAATAAAATTTAATGCAAGTTCTTTGCTCTATTAATTCAGACATTTCAAAAATCGCCGAAATCAGTTTTAGCGTCACACAAAGTCAAGCGTAATTCAAACACTAATGAATATTTTGACGTGAAATTTCACACAGATGTCGAGGACAGTGCCAGCAACCCAAAAAAGAAAAAAATTGAAATTCCATAAGCCCCGGGAATTTTAAATTGAAAATTGGTCTTACTTTTTGGACACAGTAGTACAAACTTACAGTATATACTTACTTTGAGTATAAATTTTTTAGTATTTCTATGTATTATTAGTATTTTTACACTTCTAATATTTCTAAACATTATTAGTATTTCTACGCATTTTCTAGTATTTATATACATTATCAATATTTCTACGCATTTTCTAGTACTGTTAATGCATACTCTTTATAATTGTATTTGTCACAATTCATATTATGTGCATTGTACCAGTTACAATGCATATAATATATATTGTACTTACTCAAAGTAAGTTATACTGTAAGTGTATTTTTACACTTGTTTACACTTAATATTTTTACTACACGTGTAGTAAAAATTTTGCTTGAGTTCTGTTTTTATTCTCACATAAAAAATATGTTTCATCCTATTTTAAAAGAAGATTCATTCTTAAAGAATGGGAAAATAGTGAAAAAAGAAAATGTCAAATAATATAATAGAAAATAATTTATACGATCCATTGAGTGAAGAAGTGGAACATTTTTCAATTACTCTGTGTTTGTTCAACCAGATGAGTTTTTCAGAAGGTTTATAATTTTTAAAAACGAACATATTTGGAAAAGTTTAAATCTAAAACCATCCAGAGCAGACAAAAACAAATTATAAAGTCAATTCTCTCTGAAATAAAGAAAATATATTCTTGGTTGTATAACAGAAAATGTTTTCAATTTATATTTATTGAAAATAATACGATCTGAAATATATGAATAAGTATCGCAAAAAAAGTATGTAAGTATAAAAAAGTAACTATAAAATGAATCCGAGCGCAGAAAAGCAATATATTAGAAAATAATGCATAAGATCCATTGAGTAAAGAATCCGTGAGTGATCCATTGAGTGACCAGAAATTACCAAGACATTGGCAAAATAATATATTATATATATTATTATTATTTATATGCTTATCTTTAATTATGTTATCAATATAAAACATATGACTTTTTTATAAAAAAATATTAAAATTTCTCAAAATATGATATTCTAAACTGTGCATAGTATATTACTGCCATGAGTTATCATAAGCATCAAAAGAATGAAAATTTCAAGTTGTGATATAAACTACCCCAATGCTTTTCTAAACACATACTCAAAAGTTATAAGCATAAAAATATTGAAATGCAATTTCTCATTTTAGAGAAGATCTTCCTCGTGTTCATTTTACGGAAATTTATTTTTAAGAGAAATAAAAAGTTATTGTTACTACATAATATATATTTAGCAATCCAATTTAAAATCTCGGCAATTTCAAAACAAAACTTTACAATCGAATCAAAATCGAGTCTCACGGTGAAAATTTGAAATATTTTCAATCTATTTCATTCCAGTTCTTCAATGAACTTTTGCTTCCATTTAAATTTAGCATATTTGCTGCGAAGAACACCTGATTTTCAATCTATTTCCTTCCAGTTCTTCAATGAGCCTTTGCTTCCATTTAAATTTAGTGTATTTGCCGCGAAGAACCCCGAAGGTCAAAAATAACTGGCCGGTTCTACCACAGGCGTTATTGCCTCCTCACGTGTGCTTCCAGTGACGTCACGAAGGTGTTCGACCTTGATTGGTCAAACCCATTCGACAAGCCAATGATAGAAGAGTTAGATTTTCTACACCATTTCAGCGCTCATTTGTTGTTTGCAGTGATACCGACTACGTTAGAGCGTTACGACGTACTACGAGTGATGACACATTCTTTTTGTGTTCTGTCTTCCGTTATCAGCTGGTAGGTTTTACTTAGTATGATAAAAAGGAAAAACATTTGTGTTTCGATTTATTTTCGTGGAAAAATTCAATTGATTCTTTTCGCTGGTATTCTTTACTGTCTTTATTAAATTGAACTCGCTATTTGAAGGTAAGTCATTTTTATAGAAGTCCTCTTTAAGAAGTATTTTTATACCATTGACAAAAAATGTTTTTACTTTTTCCGATGAGAATTTTAAAAATTTAGAAGCCTCTGCTATTGAAAATTAATTAATTATTTCATTATTGTATTTTTCACTTTTATTTTTAAATCTTGCACGTTTTTTTTCTTTTCGTTCTGCACGTTCTTTTTTTTTTTTTTTTTTTTTTTTGCACGTTGCAATAACGTTGCACGTTTGTTTTGTGTGAATATTTTTTGTGATAAAGAAAAGGAAGAAAATATGAAACATACCTGTATATAAATATACCTGTAAACTTGTAATTATGTTAAACTATTAATTTATTTCTTAAAATTGCAACTCGTAATATGTCCAACATTTTTACGCACAAAACTGTTTAAATATTTTTTTTTTTTCATTTAAAGTATATTATAATTGAGAAAAAAACTGTATATTAGATTCAAAATTATTTAGCAAAATGTAGTACTTAGTTGTAAGAACTATTTTTTCTCATTACTGCTTATTTTTATAATTATAAATTAAATTTAAATTTTGTTATTTTATATCACTAATCGTAATTTTCTCTTTTTATTTTCTTTACAGAGCATATGCTATCTTAAATTTAAAATTTTTAAAGTTATTGTAATATCTAATAATTATGTCTTTAATAATAAAATTATGATACGGAGGTATAGGGCCCTCCAACAAACACCAGCTTTACTTTTACTGTAGAAAGGAAATTTAAAAATATATATATATAATTGAACTACGATGTTTTTTGAATTTCTTCGCAATTAAATACTATATTATAAAAAAGTTTAGATCGTGTAATTTAAGAGTTGCCTGTATAGAAATAAATTATTTTTATTTAAAGAGTTTATATTTTATGACATCGTGAAACCTATATCTGAAATATTATGTGTTAATTATTATATAGAGATTGAATTCCCATTTAGAATTTCTATAGCAAAAACTACATCAGAAGTTCTAGGAACATTTAAGAGTAAAGCTAACAAAATATTTTTCCATTTCATAAATATCATCTTATAATTAAACGGTATTTCTAAATAATTAGTTACCGCTAAAATCATAAATCGATTAATTAATTAACAACATTACTGAAGGGTCAAATTATCATTATAAAATAGGGTAGATAGCCGTATGAAATGTGAACGGATCATTTTCATGATCTCATTGATAAGTATTCAGATCTATATTAGGATAAGAAACTCATAAAATCAGAACAGTCAAATTTACAAAATTCAAATGAAGATTGAATCAAATTTTCCTTTTGATTTTTCAGATTTAATTTAAAATTGAAATAAAATTTTAGCTTTAATAGTTGAATATAACAGCGAAACAATCGTGTGTATTAGTGTTTTCTTTGTTTTTTTCTGAAATAAATCATCCCCCCTTTTTTTTTTTTTTTTTTTTAAAAATTCATTTCTGGAAATTTCTGAGATTAATTTAGAGATTTCCTATAATGGTACCTTATTCAAAATCTCCAACTCGAAATTTAAGTCCCAGAAAGTATTTCAAACATTTTTTTTTTTTTTTTTTTTTGAAAAATTTAAATATCACCAAAAAACATATGACAACGCAACAAAAAAAAAAAAAAAGCAACATATAGAAATAAAGATCTATTTTTTGTTTTATTCGGAAATTTTAATGAACAAATATGAATTTAATACATAAATATGAAAGTTAAATTTAATAACAAATATGAAGGTTAATTATGAATCACTGAATTACAGTAACATTCTATACCCATTCTAATTTGCAATTTTTTTTACTGTACATCTATGATCATCGGTTTCTCTTATATACATCTTGAACAATCCACAAACGAGCGATGCAGGAAGACCATTGCCTTCCAAGAGAATAATAATTTGTGAACGCCGCACATTTACGTGTCGTTTGGGAAAATTCAAGAAAACTCCAGACTGACTGCCGATGCGAGGCGTTTATATAAGTTGTCGCACTTTTCATCAATCAATCCAAATTGTAGTGACAAGTGCGTTTGCAACGTGCTGCACTATGAATAACGTTGAATCTACAACGTACTTGCATTTCTAGGGACGAATGATTTAGGTCAGAGTCTTCGGTATTCGAAAACAATAAAATTCCCCCTAATTTAATTCAGAGATTATTATTTACATTCTATTTGCCCTTTTATTATTTTGTTTCCTAAATTTTTTAAATATATATCTTGACAGTGACAAGTGCGTTTTGCAACGTGCTGCACTATGAATAACGTTGAATCTACAACGTACTTGCATTTCTAGGGACGAATGATTTAGGTCAGAGTCTTCGGTATTCGAAAACAATAAAATTCCCCTAATTTAATTCAGAGATTATTATTTACATTCTATTTGCCCTTTTATTATTTTGTTTCCTAAATTTTTTAAATATATATCTTGACAGTGACAAGTGCGTTTTGCAACGTGCTGCACTATGAATAACGTTGAATCTACAACGTACTTGCATTTCTAGGGACGAATGATTTAGGTCAGAGTCTTCGGTATTCGAAAACAATAAAATTCTCCTAATTTAGTTCAGAGATTATTATTTACATCCTATTTTATTTACCCTTTTATTATTTTGTTTCCTAAATTTTTTAAATAAGTAAAAAATGTTTCATAAAGAAAATGTCTTTTCCTCTCAAATAAAAGTTCGAAAGGGTCTAAAAGTGATAAAATTGTTGAAAAGCGTGAAAAGATACACAGGGCATCACAGTTAAAAAGTTGCGGGAAAAAATGGGAAAAAGGTTGGTTAAAAAAAAAAAGATTCAAAAGGTTAAGAATTAAAAAGTTGGAAATCTAAAACATCGGGAATTATTAAATTATTACACTCAATTTCACTGTTTGATCTATTCCTTTCTGATCATATATAGTAATGTCTATCTATATTTAAATAAAATGTTTATGTTTATTTAATACTTGCAAATTGTTATATCACACATGTGTCAGTAGATTAAATATTTGCTTTTTATTTCATTTCGCTATTTGTCCTCAGTAATGGAGTTTGACCCTCTAAATTTGCCATCAAGTGATGATAGTCGAGCACTTAAAGTGTTGTAAGTAGCTGTCACAAAACCGCATCTTAGAAACTGCCACTAATTTGCATATCGTGTTCTGATGCAGCGTTGCTTTTTTAAATATAATACATAATTTTTTGAAAATTTACTAATTTCTGCTTTATAATCGCGATTTTTCTTCCTTAATTTTTGGAAAATTTTTTTAATTGAAAATAAATTATATAATATCACACTTTATAATCTCGATTTTTACTATATCTGGGTCATTCATACTTGCAATTTGTTTGGACATCAATTGCATTGAAACTTAATTTATCATCATGTTTTTATAGGGTTATTATCGGAATGAAATTTTGCCTACATACAAATAGCAAATGCAAGTAAAAGCCATTTTTATGAAACGATTAACCAGTTTTAAATTCTGTTATTTAGTTTTATTGAATACTTTTCAAAGATAACGTTTACACTTTGAAAAGAACATCTTAACCTTTGATCAATGATATTGGATATCACAGTTTGGTTGGACCGGTCAACTAGACGCCTTTCATTATCATGATAATAGAAGTTTATATTACAGAAAGTTTATCAAAATGCGGAATTTCAGACAACTTTGGATAGATAGGGTATTTTATTGAGTTTCAGTGCTACTCTTATTAAAGCTTTTTTTTTATTATTAGGAGCTGTTAAGTACTGGCAACTGTTTAATGATTTCAAAAGAAGGAATCATTAGCCAGAAAACAACTATTCTTAGTTTCTCAACCTGTGGATAATTACTAATCCTTGAGACAGGTTTATTTTTATGACAAGAAAAAAAGAGGAAAGAAAGTAAGAAAAAGATCGGTTTATCCTATTTCGACACGGGGATTCGTCTTAACCACTGTTCATTGAGCAGTAATAAAAGGAAAGAAACTGCCAATGATGTACATTGAAGTCACGCAACTAGAAAGGTTGAAATTAAAAAAAAAACTTCGTTTTCATTTGCGAATAAAAAATAATAATAATAGAGAGTTTTGTTCTGGGGAAATAAATTAGCCAAGAATAGAAGCTTTGTTTGAACTGAACTCCCATGGATTGCCAAAGCAAGGCCAAATGTTTTAATCTTCAGAGTTTCGGAACCAGAATTCATTAAAAGATGAGTTACAAGTAGTTATTGCAATTTTGTTGCATTTCTCCTTAGAAAATGTGTTTTATTATATTGCAATTTTGTTGCATTTCTCCTTAGAAAATGTGTTTTATTATTTATTTATTATTATTTTTTTTTTCCGTTTCACTTCTCCTTCCCTTTAAAAAAAGAGAATATTCTATCTCAATCCTTTTCCGCATCAAATCTGTAACAGTAGATATAATAACTTTAATGTTTGATTCAGTTTATTTTATATTATAAGCTTATTAATAGCAGAGTTTATTTTACTCGAGATTAGTTTAGAATAAAACATAAGTAAACTAATTTAAAACATGTCGGTTGCAATTATACACTGTGCTAATTAGACTAATTATAACTAACGAACAAATATTTAATTATTTGCTGAAATGCTATGGCCAAATCAGCAAATCCGGCATTGCATCATAGGGACCCATAACACTTCATCCACAACTAAAAGTTGGCAGTGAACTGCCTTGGGACTTTCAGTTGCAAATACCCTGCATTTCTGAGTCAGAATAGGAATTGAAGGAAACCTGGGAAATTCCTATTAATGCTGCTTCCTCATAAAAGTCTCCATCGAGACTACTATGTTTTCAAAGGCCACCAGCAGGGATTACCCAATTGTCAATTAGTACGCGTTATCACTGAGCCAGAAGTAAGGAAACCCATAAGATGCTTCAGAAATAGATTTAAAAGTTTGTGTGGCAATACCCCTTTGCATTAGATATCGCAGATAAGTTTGCCTCCATGAATAGATTCGAAGAATTATTATTCTCTAGAATTTACTTTTGTCTGTTTCATTGCTTTTTGAAATTTGCTTTTATAGGTTTCTTTTCCTTCAAATTTGGAGAAGAGCGCGCTGGGTTTGCGGACTATGTTAGAAACTCGACAAACAGAGTCGAAGCGAACTCCATTAGTTCGTAACTTTTGAGGCATTCGTTCAAAATTATAGTGACAGCAAACACCCTTAGTAACGCTGAATCTGCTACCAATTTGTCATTTTTAGTGGCAAAGGGATTTCAGATCAAATTCCCCGGTTTTAGAAGACCCCGGTTTTAGAAACATAATCCAATGTTTTATGAGAAATTAAAAACAGTACTAAGAAAATCTATAACTGGAATATTATAAAAATTCTGCTTTATAAAATTTAATATAATGAAATGGAAAAAATTCAGTAGCTTAATGAACGAAATATTGAAAAGTAGATTTCTTTCGTAGATCTACTGTGAAGGTGATTTAATTTCCATTTATATTTCATTCCAATCTGTTTTTATCTAATAATTTTCTTAAAAACTTCTTGTTCGTTTTTATAGGATAGCTGATTTGTTAATGCCGATTTTCAGGCGTTATTACTAATTCTGAAAACATGTCAATAAATTTACCCACTAAGATTAAAAATTACTTTATTTTAGCTAAATATGAATCATACTTTATGAAAATAAATAAATGAATAATACTGTAATGACTGTTTCGTACTGTTCCATTTTTAATAACATGAGAGAATCAATGAAAATCCCAGAAACTTCCATATAAATTTGAAATAATTACTCATTCAATTTCATCCCAGACATCTAGTCAGACAGTAATTTCATTTATCAAAAAGCAAATAGCCTGCAGTTTCATTGATGAATCAAAAATTAGTTTAGAATTTAGCTCAATGGTTCGTTTCTCCAAATTCCCATGACTAAGAATAGACAACAAGAATGATGAATAAACTATAAATCACAAAGTAATGTTCGATAACAGTCATCATATAAAAATTGATCGGTTTTTTAACTGGAAAAGATGAATGTTTATCGTTATTTTTTCTTTTCTGCGTAATATCTTTTATGTTTGTATATTTCACTCATTTTTTTAGATTTATTCTAGTTATTATTTTTCATCAAATTAGCTATTTTACCTTGGGAAAAAAAGTGAGTCCAAAGTTCATGAAACGCTTTTAACACAGAAGGAAAATGAATTAATTTTTTGAGTCACTCTAATAATAATGCAAAATATATTAAAGTAATCAAATTTGAATTTCTACTCATGTTAAACTGAAAAAATTATTTGCTGCTATAAATGACTTCAGTTCATTAATAAAGATGAATTGTAAGACAACACGCCCTTGAAAATCTGTCTAAAAAATAAAACAAGAACTGTTTGACCTTCACTGAAGCAAGGATTCAATGCCCAATCGAAATCTTATCTCACTAGTAAATAACGAGTATCTTGATTGTTGGTACCAAATTTAGAATCCGTTTATCTAATTTAGCTACAACCATGTCATAATCTTTCGTGGCATTTGTTGTTCAAAATCTTTAAATGACCAGGGCAAAGTACAAGGGTTCGAACCCTTATTCTTGGCAAAGATTTCTTAATATTTCCAATTCGTAGTAGGAGGAGTTTTGAATGACAAAAGGGATTATTCGTTTAATTTAGTTATTCAGTGGACCTTCGGTTCTTTCTTCTTTTGGCAATCACCGACTGCGTTGCTGTCGAGCCTATTCCAGTTCAGTGTCTGCCATTGCATTAAGGGAACGAAATATTTTCCTGTTGTCAATTTGCAAATAGGTTCACACTTCTGTATTCAAACATGACTCAATCATTTTCAGGTAAGAAGAATTAAATTTCAATCGAATAATCTAATTTTTTTCATTATTTTGTTTATCTATGAAATTTGATATCGGAATTATAATTCTCAAGAAAAATCATAAGCCTTGAAAAAAATTCAATAAAGCATTCAATTCTAAGATGCATAATATTTGATTTATGAGAAGTTAGCATACATTTTTAATTTTATGTTTTGTTTTTGTTAATGACAGCCAATCAATTTTCATAGATAAGTTTCAAATATGTATTTAAATTTCATCAACCAATGCAAAATTACTTTATTGTTACATAAAATTTTGATTTGGGGTATTGTATTTAAACAAAAAAAAAATTACAAAATTTATCATTACTAAACTTATTCAATGTTGTTGCTTAATTTAACATCGTTCTTTTACTAACCTCTCCTAGAAACTGGAATTGCGATTATTAATTGAATATTGTATTTCATTTAAAGAGTGGGTTAAATAACTGAACGTTTCAGGTTTGATTCCCAAAAACTGCATTTGAGATTTCATCTATTAAAAAATTAGAAATAAATTAGGAATTCGACAAGTTCATGTAGTGGACAAATATTCAATTGTTATCTGAAATGATATTGAGTAAATTGCAATCTAATATCTGTGTTATTTCAATAGATTTAAAAGTACGAGTAGGTGAATTTACATTTCTTTGCAATTAAGATTTTCATAGAATTGTTAATCTTATTTTCTCCTTGCAAAAACGAAGTGCACCACTACGAACAACACAGTAGTGCGACTTGAATTGATGAATTGAATTGTATTAAAATAAATGATGTACTAAATTACAGACGAATTTCAAAATTTTTTTTATGATGGTAGAGGATTTAAATTCTGATTAGTAAGTTAGACATTTTAAGAATATAACAAGTGAATCTTTCATATTGAATGACTCGACTTGAATGAACTTGTGGATATATGAGATTGCTTGTCAGCCTTTCTTTTGAACTAATTTACCTGAAATTCACAGTTTAAAATAATCCGTAACAGAAGTGAATGAGATCTCTGTTGAATCAAACAAAGATTGCATTGCTTTCGCTATTCCAATTTTATTAAATCTAGTGGGTTAAATAGTATGAAAAACATAACCCTGTCATTCAAGTTATTATTAAATGAGTGTAAATAATCTGTTTGACCACCAAATTCGAAAATTCCAGCAGACTGATAAAAGCAAAATTTGCAAGTAAAATAATAAAACCCATTGTGTGGTATCATTGATTGAATCTCAAAAAAAAAAAAAAAAAAAAAATCACTTTTAAAATATGCTTTTCCTGTTAAATTATTTCCTTTGAAATAAATGAATCTTTTTCCTGCTAAATAATTGAATCACATGTCCAGTAAAGATAAAGATTTAAATTTCAAACGAACAAAAACTATCTGGGTAATTAATTTCTAAGAAATGCAGAGAATTTATCCCAAATTACTTTAGTATTAAATTTATGCATTGTACTAATAAATATTCCACTGTTTCCGATTCATTTGTGATATACAGTTGCATCTTCGCAGTGTGCATTGTTAAAAGAATTTAATTTTATTGTGATGGGATCAAATATTTTAAATAATATAGTTTTTTTTTTTTTTTTACTTAATTCAATTAAATGTCTCCAAAGTTTCCATCCATGAGTTTCGAACTTTTTGTTTTGAAGTCTCGATGCTTCCGAGATTTGTATTTGATCATGAAAACATTTTCGATACAGTTTGAGAGTTAATCAACTGCTAACCACGTAAACGTGGGTAACAAATCTTTTAACAAATAGCATACCCATTCTTTGTAACTGTCCGATTCAATACTTGCTGAACTACGAAGACATTCTCTGTGTAGTTAGATAAACTCGCCAGACCAGTTTTTTTTTTGTCTTCCAGCAAATTGCCAGGGAGTGATAGATATTCCTATTGAAATAGCCACCGTACGGTAAAATAGTTGAATGACTTTCCCCATGAAAGACCTCGTTTTATATTTAGTTTAAGTTCATTTTCTTACCAATTCACATAAAAATGGATTCATTTAAAACTTGTTAGTTTACTCCTTCAAATTTATTGCGAATTTGACGATTTTATACAGAAATAATTTATCAATTATAACGAATGTATAAACTTACTCAAATATAGTTTTTTGTTTTGTTTTTGTCGATTTTTATTTGGAAAGAATCTTGTAATTTTCTCAAATTATTCTACTCATTTTAACCTTTCCAAAACAAATTAGGATAATAGTAGGATTTTTAAACAATTCTTCAGAAAAAAAAATCATAATTGGTCTTGAACTCGCACACGATATTTTAAAATGAAATTCTTTTTATAATTTTTCCCTTGTAATTTTTTTGTATTAAATTTTAAAAGAAACTTTGAATGAATTCTAGGGTAATTTAATAGATTTTAATGCTATCATACTTAGAGCTTGTTGCTTTTAAGAACAAATTTGCATTAAAAAAAAATCCCACTTTGATACATTGTGAGAAAATGCGCTCAAACCTGTTTTAATGCGGGAAGCTCATAAAAGAAAGCGCATAAAAAATTTCCCTAAACTTCATAAGTAGCTATCAAATATATTGTTAGCAACACATTTAAAAAAATGCTTTTATGTGGTAAATAATGACCACATAAAAATCCCAAAAAATATGTAAATCAAAACTTCCCGATGTAGCTAAAAATTGGTATTCCCAACAAGGAAAAAAATTGAATTGACACAGCGGAACATTTTTTTATGCTTTATTTGCTTGTATAGATTACAAAATGTACAATTGAAGCTATTCGTCGTAGGGGATTTTCTTTTTGAGAAATCACTTTTGTCACTTGAAGATGCTACCACACACTTGTTCAGAGCTGATATTTTTTTTGTCATATAGTATAGTCTGTGATCAGTTTTTGCGACGACGGTTTATTGGCTAGCCGCTTGTTATGCCGTAGTAAACAGATAAGATCGAAGCCTATTCTGGAATTTCAAAATCTTTTCAGAATTGGTATCGATTGGAATAAATTGGAAATCCATTTTTCTGGCGAAGCACTGCATAGATGTTATTTTCAGTCATAGAATCGGATTCTTCCTGGACATCAGTAGGATACGTTACGTAATTTATAATATCACTGTCACTTGCGAGTTCGTCCCAAAACATTTCATTAATATCAATTTCATTTGTATTAAAACCTTCACAACCGATTCAAGTATTAAAACCTTCACCACTGATAGTGCACATGAAATCGGCATGCATAATTTGCATGTTATTTTGACAGCCATCTGTTTTCTTTTTTAAAATAATTTTTTTCAATTTTTTTTCCTAATAAGCATATGATTGAGGGTTTTTTTTTTTTTTTTTTTTTTGCGGTATATATAAAAAAAAATCAACTTTATAGAAACAGTTTAGAGTACATTAGAAAAGGTCTTATGCATTTTTTGCAAGTTCTTGAATAATTTTTTATCAAATTTAGAGACTTATTTAAATGAAAACTTAGGATTCATTTGATACTTGGAAAATAGTTTTGAACTTTATAATTCTTTGAATATTGAACCAATATTGGCAATCAGTTCAAGAACAATTGCAAGAACTGCATTTAAAATTTTACACTTTAATTGAAAATCTTAAAATGCTTTCATTTTTAAAATATCTGCTATCTTTTCCTTATTGAAATGCGAGATTTGAAGAACAAAAATTATAAGTATGTCAAATGAAATGAAATTACACGCCTTATCGGAGTTCATTTAGTTCAATTTTTTTTTATTGAACTTTTGACTCTATTTATAACCATTTCTAAGACCATTGTAAATGACAGGTATTTTTATTAAACAACAAACAACGTAATTGCAGGAAGTATGATAAAAAAAACCACAAAATCAAAAGCCTTGTAAAAACCTGTAATCAAGACAGTTGCGTAAAAAAATGAACTGTATTGATTGTATTGAGCAAGAATAATTTCATTTAAACAAGTAAGAAGAAAAAAAAATTGTAAAAGACATTGTTAAAGATCACTTGAATGTTTCCTGTTGTTTTTAAAAATCTAGGTACCGTCTCAATTCTGAGTTTTAAATCACAATATAATTTTATTCAGATAAAAATAGACATTTGAAGAGTTTGGAACAATGTAAGTGAAGGAAAATTTATAAGTTAACCAATCTAAAAGTTAAATTCAATGTTAGTTCTCAATGTATTCTATAAATAAAAGGATATATGTTCTGTACATCAGTTTATAAACTTTTATTTTGGACATTAGTGTAACAGTCGTTTCGTTTGATTTTTCGGATTAAAAAAACCACTTCTCATAATAGAAATCCCTCATTTCAAAGTTATCAATACTTGATATTTTCCATCAATAATTCACGTATTGAAAAAGGACATATTTGATGAAATATAACTTCAGTTAGTTGTATCACCTCTTCTAGAGAAAAAATACTGGTAAAATTTAGATTTTAAAAGCCAGTTTGGTTAATTGCAGATAAAGTTTTTAAGTATCGGTTACTTAAATTTGGTTGAACCTATGTGGTTTCTTTCTCAAAAATTTTAGGCTAAATTTTTACTGCTTGCTTTTAAGTTTGTGCTTAATACAAGTGCATGTAAATTGTTTACTTGATTACTAGATACAAGTTGTTCAATAATCTACACCTTCACTTCATTAATTTACTCAATAACTTCTGTTTGATTGTAACGTTGAGTATAAGCAAATAACATTTTAAGCACTCTTTTTTAAACCGCATTATTTTACAGCAAAATAGTTTTCTAAATAATATATTTACACCAATTTTTCGTTTTTTCCGACCCCAATCTTGAAAACATCCAATTTGTTAATTATGATTGCTTCCTCAATTACATAAATTTCTTTCTAATTTGGATACTGACGGTAATGATTGTGTGTGGAAAGTCCCACCCTTCGGTAAACATGCCATCAGAAATGCATTAGAAATATGTGTAACGTAATGTTAGAATAAACAGGACCTTAAATGTTTGTTTCCGAAGTCTTTGCAGAAGTATGAAGTTATGAAGGCTTCTAACAATTTCAATTCAAGTATGTAAACAATTTTTTAAGGTTTATGTATTGTGCATAAATTTATTATGGGCCTGAATTTTTCAAATAAAAAATGTTTAAAAATGGTTCTATTGGAAACGTACTGTATAATATTAATATATGTGTCTAATTATTAATGCAATATTTAGTATATATAGCATATCACTAGTCTTAATTAAATTCAATTTTTGAAATAGGTTTGAGTAAGATTCAAAATGGGGGAAAAATGGTGATATAATAGCTGTAACATCGGGAACCAATTACATAGTATGTCATATTTTTGTTTTACTACCGAATGGATTTCTTAGTATCGCAAACTGCTTGCTTTACAAACATTGCTTAAAACAGTTTGATGTATTAATTTATAACACACATTAATTGAAAAATGTTAGTCTTTAAATAAAATGTTGATGAAAACGAGTATCGGGACATTTAAAACTCAAACATTTTGGTTTGTATTAGAACTAAAATTTATCTAACTATTTTTCTTAATTTTCAAAAGTAGATCCGCCGAATAATCAGATTTGTCGGTTTTTATAAATCTGTAATGAGTTAACTTATTTGAATGGGTTAATTTTACTCCATAAGAAGTACGCGATCAATATTATATGTATCAGAAGCAGTTACAGGAATATCGATCCTTCCTAGACAACAATCTTTCTTTATAAACAATCCTCCTAACCGCAATAAATAAATAAATGGATTAAGTTTGATGCTGGTAAAACTGCTACGAACTGCGTTAAACTTGAAAATTGATAATTTGATGTTTATCGCTATCATAAAATGATCCGACTATGGCGTGAGGGAGTCAAAGTTTTGATAAACCACGTGTTGTTTCGGTTGATAAGTGAAGTTCGCTTGCAGCTAAATTTGTCTGCTGATTGAAGCAAAGTTGCGCTTTTGGTTCTCATACGTTCGACTGATAATGAATAAACGGAAATAAGTTATTGGACTTTGAGGACACGCTTATCTTCAAGAGATGATCTTGAATCCATTCAGTCGAATAGATACAATTGATACCGTCGGCTTCTTATGGGTTAAAATTAGACACGTGTTAAAAATTATTGATTTGAAACTTTTTTTCGTACCAACAAACGTATTATACACAAAATCGATACATTCTTTTTTGTAAAAACCAGATTGAGATGTTTACAAAGTAGAAAAAAAAAAATTCAGATAATTTGATCATTATTTATAATTTATTGATTTTTTTAACAACGTTGTGTTTATAGAAATGATTCATCGAATAAATGAAACATGACCATAGTAACCCATAAATTCTTTCTTTATTTTTATATTTGCCTTCATAAGATTTATATTAAATGCATAGTAAGTATATTTATTCTTTCTATAGTGTGTAAATACGCAAAATAAATTAAGAAAAAGATGAACCAGTGTTCTACCAATGTTTTTATGGAATCATGAAATTGTATCGTAACATTTGTTCGTCAAAATTTTCGGAACAGTGTGGGAGAGAAGAATTTTTTCGATTACTGTAAAATAATTATTGCCATTACTATTTTAAAATCAGTAAAAATTTAAAAAATGTATTAGCGTAAATCATTGTACTTTTAATAGGGTATTTAATTCTTAAATGATTTTACTGTCCAAGTTTAAGCAATTATTTTATGGGAAAAATTGGACAAATTTCTAATTCTTTCATAACATTGAATTTTCATTTTTAAGCGTATTGGAAGCACAGTTGTGCATACTTTTGATATTAAAGTGAAAGGTTTAAAAGGAAATACTTTGTAAAGAAATCCTAATTTGTTGATTGAAGGAAAAATATAAGAATGCCGGTGAAAATTCATCCTTGAAAATTTAAACATCTGATTAGATGAAATGTGCGCTCATTTTCCAAAACACTTATTTGTAATTGAATGTTTTAAATTGAATCCAGCCATCATTAATGTAAATTATACTTCATGCAAATTACGGATTATCTTCTGAAACATTTTAACTGCTTATATATTTTGATCTATCGTATAACCTTTTTTAGTGAATATATTTTTGACCTCTCCTTGAAATGTAGACGACATTGTATTTTTCCCACTTTCAAGGACTTGGACAAAAGTTTTTTGACATTACTGTCATCGTCAGGATGAAAGAAAAGATGAGGGGGTGATTATAAATCGACATTGACTGGAGCTGAAACTTTAAGACACAGAATAGGAATGCAATATAACATATTTCAATAATTAACATGGGAAAAATTTGAATAATTTCTATCGGAAATACTTCTGCTTCCCGTAATTTGTTATACCCACAAATAATAACAAAAACTGACCCTAGACCATGTCATTGCTATACTACGAGGAAAATCTTCGGCAAGGTTACTCACGCAGGCACATAAACACACATATTAATCTGCAAAACCTTGAAATATTAATTAACTAATAGAACTAGTTTTTTGTTCAATTATATTCTTTAAAATAAAAAAACAAAAATCTAATATGCTATATTATGGTAAAGATTATGGCATGAATTACATATACTCAACAAAACTTCTAAAACATTCAATCTTGACTCAGTATACGAAATAAATTCCTACGTACTTGTTGAATAAAGGGTATTATTAGGTTTTTAATAAATTATAATTTTCATATTTTTAGACACAAGCATTCAGAGCTATATTTAACCATTTATTTAGCTCAAAACAATTGAATAAACAAGCAAGTCAATACAAATAAATGGGAGAAGGAACTAGCTGGTTGCTTTAAAATATATAATCCTCACGTGACAGTTATGTTGACTTCAAATTGGCAATTCTTATGCGCACTCTGTTTTATTTACTTCTCTGAGTGCATCCCGCAACACTGCACCCACCTCTATTTGGTATGTACATCCTCATTGTTGGTATCTAGGGGGTTCTTATACCCCCTGAAGCTAAACGAAAGGACTTTCCGGCCAACACCATTCCACACCTACCCATTCCAGCTGTAGTAGGTTTTTATTTAGCTACTATCAAATCTCAAGTAGAAGTTTTTATTTAAGCCTTCAACAAACTGTCAAAGGAAAATGTTTCTTTAATCGGGCATTTGGGTGTTGGAGGAAAGGCCTGTCGAGATAAACCCAAAATGAGTAATTCTGATTCTTGAAATCTATCACAAATTCGGTTGAACAGATTTTAAAACTTCATAACGGTAATGCAACTTAAAGAAATGCTTAGTTTCATATTAAACATTGATTTTGTACAATATACATTTGATTCTATTGAAACATTTTTATTTCTCTTATTAAAATCGACTTTTATCCTTGTTTGAATTTGCAGGGGGAAACAACTGTGGGAAGGAGCCTTAAATTTCTTGTTAAAAAGTGTATAATAACAGGACGGTGTTCAATAAAAACAGGGGAAAGGGAGTAACACGCGGTAAGCTTTACTGAGTGCTCATTTTTGCTCGAGGTGATTATGAAGATTTTAAAACAAACAGTAGTTGTAACGGTAAAATTTTAATACGCAATCGACACTTCGCAGTTGCTGCTAGTGAGAGAACCGGTTTTCGTTCTTCAAAGCAAAAAGAAGCCTTCAACGCTCTTTGTAATCTTCTGTCATTCATGTTTCTGAAACTAAATAAAGACTTTTTCAACTAGAACTGATCTGCTTGGTCATCTGACCGCTGGGATTTTGTTCACACCTAATTGATTTAAATAAAATTAACAGGTTTATTTCAAAAGATCGAGTAAAGAGCATGAAAAACAGTTTATAGAAATGGATTATTTTTAGGATGTCTATAAGAAATATTTTTCACTAGCATATCTTTTCTTGAGCGTAAACCTTTAAAGCCAGCATTAAATTATGGATTTAATATGCCTAAGTCTTATTTTCATTTTACACTGTATATAATATTTTTTTTTAGCATTATTCGAATTGAATGGTGTCTCAAAGTAAGCAAATTTCATCACATTGCTTGGAATACACTATAATATCCTTTTTATGTGCAATAATTTCATATTTATTTCAACAATGTTTCATTTGTCATGGCTAAGAATTCTAAATTTGTCAGACACGTTTTCTTTGCAATTCAATGCTAATCTGTACTTGTATCTTTTACTACTGTTAACTAATATTATTCAAATTATTCTGAAGTATAAATCTCTAAAAGAAAATTTAAGAATTATGTATTTTTAATTAAAATACTGAAAAAAAAGAAAGTGAAACATTTCGATGCTAAGTTCGAATCTCGTATAACTTAATTAGTGGACCAGCACTTATAGAGCTACATCAATTCAATAAATAAGTTCATTGTTTTAATATGCGATGCTTTCAGTTACATATAACGAAGTTCCCCTTTCGGAAACACAAACTCGCCTTTTTCAATATTAATCACTTAAATGTTATAAAGAATACCAATGTTAATCACAATATTTATCCAAGATTAACTTATGAACCAAAACCGATCTTAAAATTGTATGTATTATGACTTTAAACTGAAATTGTATGCATGAAACTGGGTTCACCGTAGAAATTTTGCACCTTTTTCAGTGTGATGAAGTTTGTAGGAGAAATGTAAACAGCTGTTGTGCAATTGGGTCAAATATGCAGGATGTTTCCATAAACAACTTTTAGTCCGAATATAATAACTTCTAGGTCGTGGTCACTTCGAAACACCTGCTGGAATAACTCTTGATAGGTGCGGCTGTATCAATTGAATTATCCGACTTTTAAATCGAATGAGTCATTGATATGAATGAATGATGAAACTAAAGTGAAAGCAACTGACTGTAAATAAATGACGTGCAATGATGCGATGTGGTGAGGTTGTCACGATTTTTTTTCCGATTACAATTTGCTGATAGGTAGATAGCAATCTGTTTATTGATTTAAAAATATAGTAAAAGGAGCATTGTTAAGTGAATACTCTTAATAAACTGTATAGACAAGTGTTATGGACTGTATTGACAAGTGTTATTGATTTAAAAATATAGGTGCATTGTTAAGTGGATATTCTTAATAAACTGTTTTGACAAGTATTATGGGTATGTCTATATTAATTCATTTTCAATGTCACAATTAATCAATTCTGTGCTTTTATTAAAAAAAAAAAAAACTTTTGGAGGTTTAATATTGCCATTCTATAGTTCTATGCCATTCTAATTTTAGTTTCAAGTTATTTATGGTTGCTTTTAATCTTCCATACTTATTTAAAAGTGCATACTTGGGGTTTTTTTTTTAATTCTAGGCATATTTGTATTGAAAACTTTGACTATTAAAAAAAGCTTGTGAATATATTTAATGAAATCCTTTTTAGTACTCAAGTTATTTTTTCTTTTCGTTTTAATCCATTAGTACCACATTTTACAGAAGATGAAGAGAAAGCCATTTTGTTCTTTTTTTACTAAAAACTGATAAAAAACTTAACATTTTTTATTTAAATTAATATACGTCAGCAAATGTAATCCTTTGCTTTTAAAACAACTTTTTTTTTAACGAAAAATAACTAAAGGTATAGGTAAAAGAGCAACCAGCATAAATATTTCATATATATATTCAAAAACTAGTAATAATTTTGTCTTTAAAATTGAGTTTTTTCAACTTTAAATGTTTTCCCAACATATTAAAAAATCTTTGAAATATTTAATAAAAATTGTCTATATATTGCATCGGACTGCAGTATTGGGCTTTATTTAGGATAAAACTAAGAATTTTTTTTCTAATATGCTGATTTACCCCATATAATCCAACTTCTCTAAATACTTTTCAATGTTATAAGGAATAGTTAATTAAATATTGTTTAAGTCTTTTCATAAGATAATGACTGTAAAATGTTTTCAATTACAAACTGTGTATCAATGGAAGCTTGTCAAGTTAAACATTTCAAAACACCAGCTTTGAATCTAACTCGATGAAATTGAATCATTATTAACTTTGAAACCTTTCTCAAATCCTTTTACTGCCTTCCTCTTTTACTAAACAAAATAATTCTTAACCCCTTTTTCTTCACTAAATATTAGATTTCTGAACTTTATTTTATTCATTATTTTAGAAAAATGATTTTTTTATAAAGTAATCATAGTATTGAGTCTCAATTTTTTAACGCTTTCACTTTACTATTCGAGGTTACTATACTCATTAATCATCCTAGCCGATTTCCTGCCTATAAGCCACGGATTATACGCTTTAAAAACCTTAGTTTCTCTATGCGGATTCTATTTTCTGCGCTCTGTTTGTTAAAAAACAGATCTTAATCTTTCCTAAAATACTGGTAAACGTAATTTCATAAAAATGCACCTCATGAGAACTATTCATGGTTTTTTTTTTATACTTGCATCACTGGAACTCTTTCATTTTCTTTTTTAGGAAAAGGAAAAAACAGTTCTGTGAAACGAAGACCTTCTGTAGAATCGGAGCCCGTTGCAGAAGCATCGAAATCAAACAACGAAACTTCAAGCCACCTGCAGGATCAGGTAAATTTTTAAAGAAATATTTTCAATCAACACGTTTTTTAAAAAAAAAAAAAAGTTTATAGTTCAAGTTTTAATAATGTTATCAATTGTTTACTGAGGCGTCTCATCTACAAATCTGAATGAATTTGACTTTTCCTTCCTTTCAGAATTGCATGTTAGGTAAGTTGAGTTTTGAAAGGATTTTAAAATTCGTCTTTTCCAAATTCAGTTCAAATTGAAGTGCAGTTAATATGGCAACAAACTCGGAAATGAGCTCCGAAAGCAATGGCGCATGATTCTTGTAAAGCGTATTTTCCTGCAACTTGGATCTATATATCAATGTTGCTTGACTTCCGCCCGATCTATTAGACTTCTCCTTAAATCACTCGTTTTAGACACACTGAGAATCTGATAGCGATGATATTACTGTAGTTACATGGTATCTTAGCTTACGCTGTAGACTGTGTAATGAAGCCACTACTTTAAATAAGAGCTGCGTAATAATTTGATACCTATTTAATGTAGTACAACAAGTTGTATGGTAAGCACGCTGTCAACTGTTGGTCTAGTTGTGCTCTTTGTCATGATGTAAAACCAGAGTACATATTGTATTGTAGGGATTTTCCAACACTATGTTCTATTTCAATTTCATTTAGTCTATTACGAGTCTCTGTTCCTTTAATTGAGGACTTGTACAAGCTTTTATTAGATATCAGTCACTAATTCGATGGATAATTGGGCAAATTACGTTTACAACAATGTTATTAAGACTGACATTCAGGGTAGGCTCTTCATACCATTTATTTTCATTACAATTTTGCTATTTAAATTCTATCCTTTGTTTACCCTAAAAATGAGTATTATTCAAGATCAATAGTTTTACAATTTTCTTTTAGATTAAATTTACATAGAAGAGCATAAAAATAGGACATTTCCGTTACGTTTCGTAAGATACTAAGTATTTTCAGCACTTTAAAAAAATGAATTTATTAACCAGTTCTGGACAAATTATATAAGACATTTAAAATGAATGCACACATTTCAATTATGAGAACGTGACGAACTTGATCAAATTGGAATTTACTTTTATCCACTATACTGCACGAATAATGCATTTGTTACCAAGAAATAAGTTAATGATGGCAAGTGAAATCTTTCTCTGTTATAGCAATGAAAGATTTGGTGTATATTTTTCAGACAAGAAAAAAAACTTTTCCTCGAATACAAAAAAAATTAATTCAAATTTCTTTGCATGGTCTTGAAATCATTCCAGCATTCAAAAGATAAACTGCTATCGAGCTACAACTTTCCTTTTCGAATACTTTAGTAGACTAACTGCTTGACCCGGCCTGTTAAAGCATGAGTAAGCAAGTAGTAAAAAAAGTTAATCATTATGCATGGTTATGCAAGAGTGTTGATCTGTATCATTACGTAAGGTTCAATTACCATGGTAAATTGAGGGAATCTGTTTCCTTTTTCAATGAGCTGGAAAGTAATTTTTTTTTTAATTTATGGTGAACGTTTCAATATTTTTTTAACGTTTCTATATTTTTACATTTATATGGAGAGCAAGAAATGTTTGACATCCATGCCTTGTTCTGTATTGTTAAAATAATTCTAATATTTATCGGATATTTTAAAGCTAATATTAACTTCCTTCAATAGTGGGAAAAATGACCTTGTCACTAAAAAAATATAGAATAAATGGTTATGGTTTGTTACTTCAAGGATTAAAGTATTTCTATGGTTATTTATAATTAAATATTTACGATCAAAAATCTGCTGTCTACACATGGTCAACCCTTTCCCTGCACGGTCCGTCCTCTTGCGTCTTTTCCGAATTCTCCCCCGATCTCTCAACTGCAAATATTAGCAAATCAATAGGCATAGGTGTACCAATATCTTCTCAAGATGGAGTGGGAGTAACAATTCATCGAACCTCACAGATTTCATTTAAAAAGAACTTGAAAAATTCCTTGAACCTTAAGTTTTAATCCATTTAAATTTCCTGTTTTCTCCCCCTCCCCCTCCAAAAAAAACCGAACACCAAATTATTTTATGGTTTACTGAATATTCGCATATTACTTCGTGTTATTTGATGCTTGAGATGCAAGAAAGTAATAATAGAGGCTAAAGACATTATTTGTCTAGCGAATTGCTATAAGATTATTATATTATTGCATGGTTAAATTTTTTTATTATATTAAAATTAAATTTTTTTTTCAAAATATGAATTAAAAAAATTCAAACCGCAAATCATTTAAAAAAGTTTTGAAATTGCTTATTAGACAAAGATCATTGAAGGTTAGTGATTGTTCATATATTGTAGTCCTCAGCACAATTCATATTAAGCCTGAAACAGTCAATATAGAACTCTCCTTGAAAGAAAAAGCGAAATGTATTTAGTGAGAATTGAGAGGATCTATTTCCATTTTTATTAACAATAAATTTTTCAAGCAAATCAAATGGCATTTATGTTGATGTAAATTTAGAGTAAGAATTTAGAATGATGAAGTTGGTGTTGAGTGAAACGAATATAAGTTGATAAATTTTTAATCTAATTAATGGCGATTCTTTCTTTGTTTGAGTTGATTCCATACATATTTTTTAATCGGCCTTTTTGTTCATACGGAATGTTAATTGCAAATACATATTTATGATTCACCAGCAAGAATATACCTATAATAAAACTAAACCTCCAATTTTATAGGTAGAAGAAAAAAGACTGAAAAGTAATAATTCAAAACAAAATGTCAACACAATTTAATGATTCATTCTTTAAGTTGCACTGTGTGGTAATTGGTACTTTTAATAACTAATCTGTACTTTTACTAATGAGGAATTTTTAGTTTATAAAGTAAAATGCAAAGCTACTTATTAATTTTTTGCGCTATACTTTGTCTTCTAATTTGTTTAATAGGATGTTCAGTTCAATCCTGTTTTACAAAAATTTTCGGCACTTTTACAGTGCACCATATTAAAAAGTAAAACCCAGGGAAAAGTCTTATAAAGATTTAACATTAAAAGTTGAACTTGAGGGTTGTCAAAGTTCAGATCAAAGAGAACTTGTCGACTTTATGAATTGCAATAAAGTTATTTTATTACATTAACATTTTAATTGTAGGCATCTAGTAACTTTCCGAAGTTTCTTTAAGAGGTGCTACTGTTTATATATAAAACATTAATACGCTATTTCTTCTTAAAAATTTATTTTGTATAAATGAAATGAAATGGAATTAAAACAAAAGTGTAATCCTCAATAATAAGCAAAAATTAGAATAACCCGCAGATGGATAATTAAGTATGCTGTTCAACTTTACGAACGACCGTGTTAAAGAATTTACTGAAGCATTATCACACTTGACCCGTAGTTTTTCACGTAGAATCTACTTAACCTATATTATCTGCTATAACCTTGGTAGTGCTTACAGAACAAGTTGGAGGTTTAGCAATGAATGCCTACATTAATATTGAATTACATTAATTATTCAAAATCAACCGTAAAAGTTTTTTTTTTTTTTTTTTAAAAAGGCTGTAAAGGACTCTTGCTGCAGAAATGATATTTGATATTTTAGAGAATATTTAACCAAAGATTTTATACCTACACGACTATCTACAGAGATTATTAAAATGTGAAGACCTTAGTTTTTATTTTAAGAGTGTCCTTTCAAAATTCTCATGTAGAACAAGGACATTCAACAGTAACATGTATTGCACAACGTCCTTATTTGAAATAATTTCTTAATTAGATTTTTATTTTGTGCGAATACTAATGCTTATTAATTATTCTCTAAATTTAATTTAAAATATGGAAAAGTTACAATTCAGTTTAATATTTGTTAAAAATGCAAAATACACTATCTAAAACTAAACTTTTTTTAAATAATTCCTTCTAATCAAATATAAAATTAAATTATTCAAAAAAATCGACAGCTGTGAAAATATATGAAAATTAGCTTACTTTTTAATAATCATTTATATACTCTACGTAGTTTTTTTTTTTTTAATTTTTCTTTTTTTAAGAAAACATCTTCATTTTGAACAAAGTTTTTTTTTTTTTTTTTTTAATCAATACCCAAAGTTGGGAAAAATTCAGTTTTTAAATCTGAAACAAATTTATGAACTTTTAATATAGTATCTAAATAGAGTCCGTCTCCTTGTAATTAAGTAAAAAGTTTCCTATAGGAGAACTCTGGACTAGTTTAAATTTTCCTAGTTTAATCAGTAATTGTATGCAAGCCAACTGGATATGCATCGTTTTTTTGATAATTCTAAATATGCATGCTGGATAATAATAAGGATAATGTATCGAAATATGTGAATTTCCATAATATTGGGTGTTTCACTTTGTTGATTTTAAAACTAAAAATCGAGAACTTCATAGACACAAAAAAAAATTCAATAAAAGTACTTTAACTTTATCTTAAAATAGACGTAAAATGATTATTTTTTTTTTTTATATCCTGTATGAAATTATGAAATTCATTTTGATTTATAATTTGTAATGTTTTTTCAACTATTGCATTTCATATTTAACTATACACGTATTTAATTCGTAGGATTGTGCTTCAAATATGGATCGGAAAACAAAGATATTGCTGAATTTAATAAAATGTATCATGTACATCTACGATCTGATTACATTTGTTGTATACTTTTTGGTGATGAAACCTTGGAAGAAATGGAAAGCTAAAAACACCGTATGGGTAAGTAAATTTTCTTTTCAGTTTAACTTTCTCACATTGTTACTTTAAAAAAACCCCTCAATTTTTGTTCCTTTACTTTTGTACTTTTCTATTCATGCACTTTATAAATACGTGTGTACTAATGACATGTATTGCATAATACTTTTCCGTGTAAATCTCACTGCTCCACCAACTTAAGACGTTAATTTAAATTTTACATACAAAGTGTTTGTGATGAAAAATATTTTCAGTTTTAAAATAATTCCTTAGCATAAATTATTCTTTCAATAATATAAATAAGCTTAACTTTCTTGCGTTCATTATACGGGATTTCTGTACTACCAACTAGTCGGTGAATATTAAAAACCAAGTTACCTCTCAGAATGTGCAAAAAATGGTGAAATCGACATAAAAAATGTATATACAGAAAGTGCTTTTGTAGAACGTCACGCGATTTCACTCTTATTTAAGCAGAAACAAAAAACATTGCCCGTCATTATTAAAGGGGGAATCTTGAGTACGCACTAAGCAATTCGTAATGATCCTGTTCAGTTAAATAGCTGCAAGGCAGGAAATTGGTGCTGACATTTGGTAATTAAGTTAAGAGGGCTTGCGTGAAATTGCAAAATTTGTAGAGAAACATCGGTCTATTGTCCAAACTATTATAAGGAAGCGCGAAACAACTGGACATATTTTTAAAAAACCTCATAATTGACGACAAAGTATTTTTAATGATCAAGATGTGATGA
The DNA here is from genome assembly GCA_021605095.1 of Caerostris extrusa. Classification (NCBI taxonomy): domain Eukaryota; kingdom Metazoa; phylum Arthropoda; class Arachnida; order Araneae; family Araneidae; genus Caerostris; species Caerostris extrusa. The sequence continues at coordinate 123,503 of BPLR01008528.1, read as the reverse complement.
GGGAAATAAGGTTAAATTCGAAATTGTCCGATCTTCAATTAACGGAATATGTTGCAGTGACAACTACCAAGAGTGTTAATGCGAAAACTGTTACAAGAATCCTCTAACCTAATAATTTCCAAGAGAAAAAAAAAATTTTATACAGAACAAATCAAAGAAAAGACTTAACTTTGCTAATGAATACATATATCCATAAAGACAGATATTTGGAGAACTGACCTTTATATCGATTGGAGTATATACGCTTTTAGAAATGATGGACGTGGCGAAATTTGGTGTCGCAGAGAAGGATTGAAACTCATAAATGTCAAACAGCAAAGTATAAAGGAATATAAATCATGCTTTGGAAGTCAGTGTCAGCTACCAGCGTGGGAAAATTAACCGTTATTGAAGGTACGATGGATCGTTTCAAATACTGGAATATAAAGTGCAGGAATCTGTTGATAGTATACAGCTTGGAAGCCAATGGTTCTTTCAACAATGCAACTATCCAAAACAGTGAAGATTATGAAAAAGAAAGCCTTCTTTATAAAACACCTGCACAGTTCCATCCTCCTCCTCAGTCGCCAGGTGGCCTGATGGCCTATTGGCTAGCACTCTGGCCTTTGGTACTGTAGGTCCCGGTCTAATCAGCCTAAAGTGTGCAAAAAATGACCGTAGAACGACAAACTTCAGTAACCAGATTCAGATCCCATCAAACGCTATGGGATGAACTTGATAGAAGAGGTAGAGGTAGTGTCCGAGATATTCCTTAAAAATTTATTGCTACCAATGTAGTCTGAAATTACACCAGATATCAGACAATCTTGTAGCTTCCATTGGAACTGTAAGATTAAAAGCCATTATTTTACAAAACCAACTTACACGGTATTAAATTTTTTTCAATTGCTTTTAATTATGCTAATTTTTCATTTTCCTTCAAGTGTATGTACAATTTTATGTAATTTTCATTAACTGAATTATTTTTCATTTACCAGTTGGAAGTATTTTTTTCCCATAAATGTAGGTGAACACACTTCAACGTGTATTGCATTATAAAAATATTTGTTTTTTAGCTATAGCCACAAAAATAGTACTAGAAATAGTATAGATAAAAATAGTATAGATGTTGACTTTCGTGACTGATGGTATATAGTTTGAAAATAATATTCCTCATTAATATATCACATGTGTGATATAAATAGTTTTATTTTAATAATTTGAAATACTTTTTTATGTGTGCAGGCTAAACGAATTCGAGAAGATGATCCTTACAGCCCGAGTATTCGACTTGTTCGCAACTGCGTTAATCCTTTAGAAGGGATTCAAACCATGGATGAGCTTTTCCGTATGTCAGTTGTGAGATACGGGGTGAAAAAATGTCTAGGCATGCGTGAAGTCTTGTCTGAAGCAGATGAACACTTCAGGAATGGAAAAGTATTTAAAAAGGTAATTTTTTTTATATTTGTTTCTTAGTATCATTAAGTTAACTTCTTGAGAATTGCATTCTGATATAGAAGCTAACCAAAAGAAGACTTGAAATGTTTTTATAAATACTATAACCTTATACCCCTCCATTTGCGCGTGTTCTGAAAATGTATAAATAAAACCATGAAAGGCCTTTAAAATAAGTAAACGTTTCATTTTCTCAAATATGTATTTACTGGTATAGAAAGTTTTAATCAAAGGCTTTTTAAAAATTAACTGACAAAAAAAAAACTTTTGTATAACAACTTTTGTATAGTTTGCTACTTATTTGAAATCATCTCGTTATCTTATGTTATGGTAGTAAAACTGGATTTCGTCATTTAAAGCAAGATTAACAGTAATTGCCTTTTAAAAACTCTTTTCAAATTTTTAGGTTCGACTTGCAGATGAATACAAATGGCTTTCATATGTAGATATTGATCAAAGGGTTGAAAATTTGTCCAAGGGGATGCTTGAACTTGGACTTGAACCAAAGAAACAAATTGTGATATTTGCTGAAACTAGAATTGAGTGGATGTTGGTGTGTCAAGCCTGTTTCAGAATCAATGTTCCAGGTAATAATTAACTTTTCTTGGAACCAATTTTTTTGCTGTATTTCTTTCATATTTCACATAAAATTACTTTCCGTATAGTGGCTACTTTATATGCAACTCTTGGAGAAGATGGTATAGTTCATGGCATAAATGAAACTGAAGTTTCTCACATATTTACTTCTCAAGAACTTCTCCCAAAGTTAAAGGTGTGTAAATTAAAAACAAAATTCAGAAAAGTGCATAAACTATGTTTGTTTGATATCATTATTTAGCATTTCATTTTTTGCAGAAAATTATTGAAAGAACTCCAACAGTAAAAAATATAGTGTACATGGAAAATATTCGTGCTGCAGATACTACAGGTTTTCCTGAGAAAGTATCGGTTGTCTCTCTTTCGCAATTGGAAAATATGGGAGCTGCCTGTGATCCTGGTAAATATAAAATCATTCCCTTTGTATTCCCTGATTGAGAATTAACTGTAAGCATTTTCTTATTAAAATGCTTACAGTTAATCCACAAAAGCTCAATTCTGCAACAGCGTAAGTCCGAGAAAGGGGTTGGTTGAGCAGTTTCTAGGAAAATGGCGTATCTGTATGGTAGCAAAAAACTAGGACGCCCAGCCCCATGGTAGAATTTATTTTGCCTACTTTATTAAAAAAATAAGCATTTAATTCTTTAAAATACTATTTTAAACTTATCCTGGTTTTCAAATATTTGCGATGCAAAAATTGGCGAGTTTGTACCAGTGGCGTGCAATTCATGTGCACATTAAACCAGTATTTTCCCTGAAATGGCTTTTTGTGACTATTGGTGCTGTGTGGGTACTAAAAAACTAAACTCGATTATGTGATAAAATTTCCATGCATTTTTTTTTTTTTGACTAAACAAAGTTTTTTTTTTGTACATGAACATAACAATAAATAATGAATAAAATGATAAAAACAAGGAATGCTTAAATAAGAAAACTATAACATAAATAAACTTAATTGCATCAACACTGATTAAGCTAACTAAGTTTTGTGGGACATTAAAAGTACCTATAATGAAAACTACGAACTTGATTCTTTGAGTGTTCCAGTTTAAAAATTTGCTAAGGATCTCGCATTTTGTTAAACAAAAATAGTTGTGGAAATGAGCGATATTAAACGAAATTAAGAACATATTCCTTTTTGACGTAAAGTGAATATACTAATGTATACATATTATGTGTGTAGTAAACATCAACTATAAAATAAACTAATAGAAGCCTTTTCTTTGCCTTATTGTAATAAATTAGAGGATTCTATAAAAAGCCAAACTCATGAGAAGTCCCAAAAACTTTCCAACCCCTGTTGCAAGAGCTAAATTCATTCATGTTTCATTATTTAAAAGTTCAAATTGTTTCTGAACAATTGTTTTATCCATTTATGAAGTACTCTAAATCTCTTTTTTTTTCTTAAAACCTGTTAATATATGAATGTATATTGTTAAATTTTCTGGTTATTCTTACAAAAATATATTTATCAAGGATTTTAAAAACTGTTTTACTTTGACAATATATGCATTGGAAGACTTGCTTTTAAATACGAAAAAATCCAAATGTTCTTAAGTGAATTGTTCTGTGAAACACTATTTAAAAGTTTTACTTGAATCTTGCACGTGTAATGCAACGAACTTTTATTAATTTTTCTAGTTTCATATGACCCCCCTAAGTCTAACGATGTCGCCATTCTGATGTACACAAGTGGCTCGACTGGAATTCCAAAAGGTGATATTTGAATCCTTTTCAATCTTTAATTTGTCATGTAATAAGCTATGGGTTTCACCAAGTCATCGAATCCTAAAAAACACTGTATTGATGAAAATAATTTGTCTATTATATATATCTTGTTTTTCGGTCAAATTGTAATTTTCTTGTCCTTTATTAAGGTGTGATACTGACCCATAAGAATATGGTAACAACTGCTTCTGGTCTTCTTGATTGTATTCCGAAATTGGAGTAAGTAATTTTCAACAAACTCCAAATTTTATATGTATTAGGTAATAATCTTTGTTATAATTGGTGATAAGCAGTTTTTACATTCGACATCGGTAAAACTGTTTCTAAACTACTGTTGCTATTATTACTGTTGTGAACTTAAATTTAACCAAAAATCTAAACATCTTGCTTTTAAATTCATATTAGATTTTAATAGTGCGATGATCAAAACCCTTCCAATTGTTTTTATGGAGTTTTTAATATTAAATTTCGAATTTCCTAAAATCAATTTAGAATGTCATGTCTTATTGAAACTTTTCTTTATTCGTGAATGAAATTGTTTAAATTCATTTCATATTAAATTAACTGCTGATTAAAATGAGTCGCTATGTCTGGATATAAGCGTGACAAAAATAGCAGCTTTTGTATTAATTAATAACTTGTGTTTGAGTAATTCAATTTTGAGTTCATAATATATGAAATTCATTTCAAGTAATTTATTAATACTCAAAAAGTATTTATTAAAAAAATACGCCTTTGTACTTTAGATGTGCTCGTATTATTTTAAATTTAACGTTTTATTCAAAAGTTAAAGTTGTCAAATTATTAAAGGTAATATAAGATATCAAATAGTTCTAATTTGTTACTAAAAGATATTTTATATTTACCAAGATTTCTTTTAAAATATTTATATTTAAATAATAGTTAGTAAATTGCTATGTAACTAAGATTGAGTAAGGAATTTAAATTTAGGGTACATGGATTCGTGTTTTATTCAGTTTTTGCTATTGAATAGATTGATTTAATTTGCTAAATAGATTAAATCTTGTAATTTCATAAAGAGGTTTTTAAATTTAAATCTGCTGCAGGCTTACAAAATATTTTGGCATAAACCTAATAATTATAAGTCAAGTGCTGATATTGTATCTAATAACTTTTTGAAATGATTTCAGTGAGAAAGATGTTTATATTGGTTATTTACCTTTAGCGCATGCTTTTGAAATATCCGCCGGTAAGCATCTTTCAGTTTGATAACTTAAATATCACCTGACCTACATGAAACCGAACTTATAATTAATTTTACTTTTCAGAGGCCTTTTTCTTTGTCATGGGCATTCCAGTAGGGTATTCATCTCCGCATACGATGACTGACAAGGTATTTTTAAACTTGTATATTTTTCTGTCAAAAATATTTGTAATATAAAAAAAAAAATGAATTGTTCTAGAACAATTTTACATATTTTTTCGAAAATCTATATCATTAAGTGAATATTCAAAAATAATCTTGTATCATTATATAAATCTTTGTCTTCGCATTTGTATGTTAAGTAATGGTTATATATATATTTTGTGTATATGTTTCGTATGTATATGATTTTTTTGTACATGCAATGTGTTCTTACATAATTTTCTTCCTTTAGTCAACTGCCATTATGACAGGTTGCAAGGGAGATGCAACGATTTTAAAACCAACTATCATGTGTGCTGTACCTGTAAGTATAGTGTTCTTTGTTCATACCTTTTACCATTTACAGTAAACGTATTTTTACTAAGATTTTCTTTTTTTAGCTAATGGCTGACAGAATTCGCAAAGGTGTGATGGAAGCTACGAAACAGAAGAGTAGACTCGCCCAAGAGTTCTTTCAATTTGCTTTAAAATACAAGCTATTCTGGTACAGAAAAGGATTTGATACACCTATCCTTAACAGGTACATTGTTTATTCATCATTTTTTATAAATCTGAAACACTTAAAAAAAATATTCATTCATGCTGCAAAATTGCATTCTGAACATACCAGACAAACGGGCATCTTTCCAGCCTTGGAGTGAAAAAAGGGGAACTCTCTTCCTGTACCGAGGTCTATTATGATTTAAGGCAATTTTTTTCGTGGTCACCATGAAACGAATTGACTATTTATTTATACTTTAACAGATGCTTTTTGTGAATTCATATTTTTTTTTCCCCAAAACACTAGTCTTACTTGAATGAGACCTTTTGCTTTTGGGATCAATTATTGATAGGTTTATCCTAGTACACTTGAAGAATTTAATTAAATTCTAAAGTGTGTGTTGAATTTTTCATGTGGCTTTGCAAAAACTTGCAATTTTAATTTGATACTTTTTCGAAATGCATTTGCAAAGGTTCAAAATAAATTCTTAAATAAAGTAATATACATAATTTAATTTGTGTCAGATATTAGTTTTTGGGAGATTCCTAATTCATTGTTTTAATTCAACAATCTCAATACAGCTGCTATTTTAACAATGTCGATAAAATTCGTCTTTTAGAGAAACTGTCTAAACATTTTATCGTATTAATCATTCAAAACTAATGCAGATCTTGAGGGGGAAATGGGAAAAATTTGGTAAATATTTAATGAAGTAATTATTGGTGTTTAAAGATAACTGAAATTTTGTCTCGAAAGCATTATAAGAAATTTGATCTGGATTTAATCAACTTCTTAAACTTAGAGTCTAAAATATTAAATTATTTTTCTTGTATTTTGAAGATTTGCTATGGAGCATTATGGTGGAGTAATTTTTTTAATTGCTTTCACATAATGTTAAAATCTATTGAACCTTTTATATAAAACTGGTAATTTGAAATAATGCAGTATTCATAATGAAATTCTCAATAATTAAAAAATCTGAACTAAAGGAATACATAAGTATCTGATTTTTAAACATTAAGATTTCCTTTGACTTTCTAGAAAAAAAATAATACTAATCTAACCATACCTGTTGTAATTGATGGTATGCAATTTACACAAAATGTAAATTGTATTTCAGGTTAATCTTTAAGAAAATCAAAGAAATGATTGGAGGTAGGGTTCGCATCATGGCATGTGGAGGAGCTCCATTGTCTCCCGATACACACGACTTCATTCGAATGGCTTTAGATGTACAGATGCTTCAAGCATATGGCATGACTGAAACAGCTGCTAGCGCTACACTTATGGCCAGTAAGTAGCTTTTATTATGGACATCATGCATCACATTTACATCTGAAAATGAGACTGATTATAATTTTGGTACTAAATGAATTAAAATTGTTTTACTTGTAAATACAAATAATTTGCTTTAATAAAATAAATTTACTTTTTTTTTTTTTTTCCCATAATTTTAATGATGAAGTAAATCTATTATCTACAAGCTCGACTCGCATCATTTTACTCAAAAGATTAAAATGATTTAAATATTTTGATTGTATATCTTTTTATAGAAATGTTCCACAGAAACTTGCATTATTTATGAGTTCCCTGAAAATGTATTTATCTCTATTTCAGTCAATGATTGCAGTACAGGAAGAGTCGGTGCTCCTTTAAGCAACTGTTACATTAGACTTGTTGATTGGCTAGAAGGTAAATATTATATCTAGTTATCGTTTCAGTGCAAATAATTTTATTTGAATCAAGTTCAATCAGTAATTGAACCAATGCTCTTTTCGAGTTTAGTTCTACAGACTAGACCAAGTTGCATTTGAAGATATTCTTTCTTAATCTTAAGTGTCAATAATAATGAAAGCATAAAGTCAACTAATGTAAAAACATTTATTTCTGATTTCATGTCTTTGTTTCTGTAAATGCAATATTAAGCTTATTGTTGTAATAACTGGCCTACATAAATATGAGCTCTTGTAAAATTTAAGAAGTTCTTGCCTTTAAGAAGTTTTGCCTTTATATTATTCAATGTATGAAAGTTACAAACTGATACTTTTCAAGTACTGATATTTTCCATGATCAAGATATATCAATGTTTGTAATAAACATTTGTGGTTTTTTTTAAAATTCAACACATCTGTAGAGCTAAAACAAATTGCTAATCAAACACAGTAGAATTTCGACATTTTAAAAATATTAATGTGTCGTATAAATAATTATTTAGTATGCATTGATTTGTAAATTATCTTAATATTTTATTTCAGGAAATTATCATGCTACAGACAAACCCTATCCCAGAGGTGAAATAGTGATTGGGGGTGAGTGTGTTTCTTCCGGGTATTTCAAAAACGAAAGTTTGACAAAGGAAAGCTTCATGGAAGAAGATGGCGTTCGCTGGTTTTTTACTGGCGATATAGGAGAACTGTACCCAGATGGAACATTTAAAATAATAGGTAATAAGTTGTACTACATGATATGTGAAAGTAATATCAGTTGGAACCTATAACAATGCAAGATAAAATTTAATTGTTGATTTACACGGATATCTGATACTTCACGAAATTATATTTTAGAAATTTGAATTATCCTTAACTAGGCAAGATGCTTGAGCATCATATAACTGTTTCAAGAGGCTAATAGGCTCTTTTAATTTATTGCAAATTGAAAGAAAATTGCTTAAATTTAAGTAATGAATGTTTATAAAATGTATTGTACACAGAAACATTTTTTACGAAGGAATTAAGTAAAGATATAGTAACTTAGTTTGTTTTTTATTGATTTAGTTTTACTAAAGTCAAAATAAGAATTTGAATTCAATCACCATCCAAAATATTATTTGTATATTGTAAGTACATGTGTGTTTGATGCCAATAACTTAATTTCTTGCAATAGTTTGGATAAATTTAAATTTATATTTCTTATTAATTCTATTTTAAAAACTTTTTTTCCGAGTAGTTCTTGTATTTAATCATTACTTGCTCTTCAATTCCTGAATAAATTGAACTATTATACAGTCAGAATTAAACTAGTATTTTTTCATCCAACTGAATATTTCGGTGCAAGTGCTATTTTGTAGTTAAAGTATGAAATTAAAGTCAGCTGGTTGTAATATACATTTGATTTAATAACACAGCTGCATACTTTCATTGAATATGCAAAAGTGTTATCCTTCCCAGTATGAAAGACGATTTATTAAAAAAAGTTCAAGTTTGCTAAAATGATTTATTTTTACTTTTTTCAGTAGAGACAATATTCTGAAATGCATTACATGATTAAATGAAGCAGCACGCATGATTATGAAATCGCAGATGACAAAAGTTAATCAATGAGTAATGTAAAATTATTATGAAAACTTGTCATTTAATGATAACGAAGAGCAATTTTTCATGTCAAGCTTTGTATTTAAACTCTATATATTCCTAGGAGAGTTTTTAATGTTTTGTATTGTGAGAGGTGAAAATATTTTTATTTATTTGAATCCTTGCCAACCCTTAACGTCCCATTGTATAATAATGTTAATATTCTGAGTGACTAATTGTTGTCATTTTGCAGATCGCAAAAAAGGATCTTGTCAAGTTGCAATACGGAGAATACATTTCACTGGGAAAGGTAGAATCCGAATTGAAGACTTGCCCATTAATTGACAATATATGCGTGGTTGGTAATGGCCTGCATGATTTCTTGGTAGCTTTGGTAGTGCCGAATATGGAGCAGCTGAAAAGTCTTGCGAAGGACCTTGGAAAAGAAGATATGCCTTTGCATAAATTATGCCGCGATCCATCTGTAATATCTGCTTTCTCAAAAGCAATCGTACAGCAGGGGCAAAAGAGTAAGTATAATTTTTTCAATGTGTATTCTAGGTAGAAACTTTACTAAGGCATAAGGAAATATATTCCTTTTACAAAAGATTATTATATTATACAAGAAATATTTTCAATATTCCCTTTTCTCAAATTCCGACATTTTTAGAAAAGATAATGCTATGAATACTAGCATTTGACAATTTAAAATGCAAGTTCTTAAGAAAAGTAACAAATTTTCCATCAAAGAGTAATAAGATATACTAATTCTTCATTTATTACTTTTTATTTCATCTCGTTACTTCTCTTATTAGTTCATTTCATGGGATAAAATTTGAGATTTACAACAATAAAAATATTCAGTATCAAACTTTTACAGAAGTCAATTCTATGTAATTGCCGTTTTATTACAAATTGTAAATTTATTGTTAATGATAGGAAAAACGTTTAATTTTGATTAAAAGTTAAATTAAAATAGTTTTAATAATTATTTTAACGCCCTTATATTTGTTATGTGTAATTGGATTACGTACATGAAAACTATCTAACTGACCGTAATTTTGAGTTATGCCATTACTTGCTAATATTATTAAAAATCAAATTTCAGCGAAAATTCATTTAATAAAAAGCAAAAAAAGATAATTTATTTGCTATAACGTTAACAAATAATTTTTTATTATGTTGTATATATAATCAAATATACTTTTAAATTTTGACGTAAATCGAGAATTATTTTAATATCATTACACCTCAAAAACGAAAAAGTAATTCTACGGCATTTAACACACACAAAAAAAAATCCCGTTGAAAGAAAGGGGATATCTGTTATAGCTTTTTTAATTTGTTTATCGCTACAAATTTTATAAATGCATGATTACAAAATAAGGAATTTCTATCAAAAATCAAATTTAATTGAAACTAACAATGCATTTAGTAGTTGTTAACAGTTAATAATAATTCATATACTAATTTCATTCAATTAGATAGCATGAAAAATAATTATACATATTTTTGTACCTAAAGAAAATCTTCTTCAGAAAAACTTCTTCAGATACAAAAACAAACTTTAGTGCACTAAAATTGTTAGCAAATAACAAATTATTTTATTTGAAATGCTTTTGAAATTTTAGTTGGCAGAATGGCATGCATGTTGATGTTATGTTCATTTATTTAAAAGGAAATATTTTGTTTTTGGATATATTCAATTACTATCTATATTGTTTAAATAAGATCATTTAATTCATTAGATCATTTTTTCATATAAAATTTAAATTCTGTTAAAACAATGCAAGCTTAACGTATTGGATTTATTCTAAATTCTACATAATTTATTTTCTAGGCAAGCTAATGCGCACAGAAATTCCAACCAAAGTGACATTATGTTCTGAAGAATGGCAGCCAGAAACTGGATTAGTCACAGCAGCATTTAAAATTCGCAGGAAAATTATTGAGCAATTCTATCAAAACTCTATCGATGAAATGTACAATCCTAACCTAACCAGATCTTCTAAATCAACCTGAACTATCACGTTATACCATCTTTGGCATAAGAATGTGTTCAAGTTAAGTGTTTCATTTTGAAGTCGAGTTTCCATCACGGGATGTACCATACTTTAACAAGAACACTTAACAAGAAGATAAAGCATTTGGATTCATACAATTTACAATTCTTCGTTCGATTTTTTACGAGACATGGGGCTAAATGTCCATTTCTATAGACTTCTGTTGGATTTGGAAATTGTGCATAGCATTATTTCATGTTTTGTTCCATTTACATGTTGGATTTGATGCTTGTTTTTGTCCTTTTTTCAATATAAAATATTTTGTAGTTATCATTCGTATGTATTAGTGTATAAATCTTTCATTTAATACCAAATATTTGACATTTTATGATTCAAAGTGCATCGTGCAAAGGACTTGCCACTAAAGGAACAAAAGAATTTAAGTCTTTTAAATAGATTCAAAGATTGTATTTTCATGTAATTTTTATGTCAGCATATAATAAATATATAATATATAAAAAATAGTGATGTTTTGTGTGCGAATTTTTTTTTATATATTGATAATGTTTTCTGCTATACTTAACCAATTCCCCATACAACTTTATTCATTATACCATAACTCCAGACTAGTGCGTTATTGATAAATACTTTTCTTAGTTTACAATCAATTGGAAAGAAATATTTTCCTAATAACTTTTTTACTAAACGAGAGCCAAATTATTTTTCTTTGATGGAAATCTAAAAATAAATTGATTTCAAAATAATGAGGTCTGTTCATCTCTGGTTACATAAATGTTCAAAGAATAACAGAAATAAATACGCACTTCTTTAGTGACCCACAATTACGCATTCTTATTTAGTGACCCACAGTTACGCATTCTTATTTTGTGAATTCTTATTCTAAATATCTACTGTGTAAAGAGATTCTTGCTGTCGGAATTAAATAATCAACATTTTATACTTGCAAGTGCATTTTCTTTTGAAGAATTTAAATTTGCACATCAATGCATTGAATTTGTATTTTGACCAATTAGCACAGATAATTTTAAGTTATTATTCAAGCATATAAGCGATTATTTTGGGGGAAATAATTTGGTTAAAAAATGCTTAGTTACTTCTGTTCATATCAATCGGAGATGGAATTTATTTGAAATTTAAACACTTTTGCTCAAAAATGATAATTTTCTTAAGAGAATAAAATTATGGAAGTATTTCTTTCCATCTCATTAAATTATTAATGTTCAAGTGTTGTTTTAAGAATTCATTAAGTACTTAAATTACAATTGTTTAAAATTAATGTTCATATATTACAGGGTGATTATGAAAAAAAAAAATTTCTCAATTGGCGAGTCCCTAGCTATCGTACCATTCATGAAACTAAATGAAATTTTGGTTTAAGGTATTTTGAGTTTATCATATGATTTTTGATCTTAAACTCTAGCAGGTACTGTTACAGTGACAATTTCAAATGGTACCTACTTTTTTGCTCTGTATCGAAAACGCGTACATAGTTTGCACGCGGCAGATGGTGGACAGCAATGAAGCACATACCATTATAAGAGGAATTTGTTGAACCTGACGTCTCATGACATCTTTCAAATCGGATACACTTTGTAAATGAAATGCATACACTTTAGATTTCAGGTGTCGCTACAGCGAAATGTTCTATCTGACGATCTGTGGATGCAGGATAGCGCTTCCCCATTTGTGAGATCATCTGTCAAACTTTTCTTAACACAACAGTTTGATGACAGAATTATCCCCGCGATTTCACGTTTCCGTGGCCGCCAAGTCCCTCGATCTCATTCCAATGAAATTCTGGCTGTGGGGATATCTGAAATCTAAAATCTATGCATTTAATCACCAAACTGCATCTGAACTGAAAGATGCCATCAGATGACAGGTTCAACAGATTAATCTTGCCAGGGTAAGTGCTTCAGTGCTATCCACTATCTGCTGCCTGCAAAGTGTATCGTATGTGAAGGAGGTCCCGTGGAAACACATTAAAATGTTTTGCTTTCTGTTGCTTCACTGTCCTCATTGGCTGTTTTCAATTTTCTTCTTAGTCTATCTAGCGTAAGTGATTTTAGTGTTGCAGGTACCGTTCGAAAGTCATTTATGGTGTTTCTTTTACGAAGATGACATTACAATAAAAATAGTAGGTATTGTCATTTGAAATTATCGCAATTTTGTCGCTGTTAACTATAACTGCTAGAGTTTAATTGTTGTTTTTCACATGATTCTTGAACACGTACTTCAAAATACCTTAAACCAAAATTTCATTGTTTCTGTGAATGGCATAACTAGGAATTCGTATATCGAAAGTTTTTATAATCCGCCTCTATTTTAAAAGCAACAATAAAAATAAGATTAATCATTTATCATAACTTCACTTTAATTCTCATCATCTGCTTTGTTATAACTTAAGAAATAATTTACAGTATCATTTACATTGCGTAAATGCTATACATAATCTAACGGTTAAAGAAGTTACTACATATACACTCCTTAATTTCCTCCCCAGCATAAATTAACTTGATTACATGGATTGTAGGACAGAGTAAATGCCATTAAAACTATAATTTTATCAGGAAAAACATATTCAAGGGAATGGCTATTCTTCTGAAGCAAATTATAAATTTAATTTAAATTTAGAAAAATATTTTTTTAACCCAATTACATGGGTTGAAAAATTCATTATACAAATGATTTTAACAATTGTCTTTCATAAGTATAAAAAATGCAAGGTTTTAAGGAGCATATTGAGATTTATTTGTCACAGTGTTGCCAATTTCATTTGATCAATTAAACACAACATATAGACAAGCATCTTAGTATTTTAAAATGCTCAAAATTTGGTTCTATTATTAATAGTCTTTTTTGTGCTTCTCTTTTTGTTAAATATTTTAATAATCTAGAACTTTCTTATATTATTCAAATAAATGCTTTTATATACAGAATCTTTTCGCATATATACTTTTTCATGAAATTGGTAAATAATTGGTTTTAGAAACTGATATTTTAGAATTCATGGTCAAAATATATATGAAACTTCTACAATATGTTTATTATGATAATGTAGGTAGAGTACAAATGAGTTGATATGAATGTCTTCAGGAATTAAAGCTTTTTAGTCTCCTACAGATCCGTTTCTTGATAAAAGTTCAAGTGAAAAAGAATTTTGTTAACTTTACGAATGAGTACATCTTTGAATCTCCAAATTGAAGTATCGCGAGTGGTATGATTTTTAAACGTATCGCATGCTTCCTTCAACGCATCGACACAGTCTCTTCTATAATGTTGCAGATGAGCCAATGAAATGTTCACTGAAAAAGAATTGCATTCACCGAAACAATGTCGAGGAAAATGATTGTGCAATGACACAACTTCGTCAACATCATGGAAGCATTTTACGTACGATCCAGGACTTGTATAATTAGATCTGTATACGTGTTGAAGCATATGAAAGTATATTGGAATGCCTTTCTCATGAATTTTATTTCCCTCTTGAAGATGATCTAAGAAATATGTATTCATGAAATCGTAGCTGGAGCGCGTACTATTCTTTTCTTTCCAATTAGTTAAAATTTCTCATCCATTAAAGATTTCCAGCTCTGATGTTTCAGTGGCATAATGATTTCATCGATATCAAGAAGAGCTAAATACTTATATGAATACAGATTTTTGTACAAGCAATCGTTGTATGGTATAAGTTCATTTTGTCTTTTATTAACTATCTTGGATTTAAGATACAAGTGACGAAATCCTGGTAAATTCGGCTGTTTTCCAGGCAAAGTCAAAGAAGTTAGTTCCACAAGACCTTGATCAACATAATAGGATAAAACTTTGGAAACATTTGGATGAACTTCTAATTCGTAGAAAATATTTTTTTTGCTCCTAGAATGTCAAGCAGCTCTATCCATTCGACAAGTCTGACACTGAGGTCTTCAAGTAAAAAATCCAGTCCTTTCACGCACACAGCAAAATCTTCTCTTTTTGTCGAATTGCGATACATAATTTTCATATTATTAGTAATTTTTTGACATTTTTTACCAACGATAGAAACTGAATCTGGTATTTCAGGTAAACTTGGAAGGGATGGCAAATGGCAAGACATAATAAAGGGTTGCAAAATACCATCTTTATAATTACCCCATTTGTCGTACCACATATAGGTATAAGTAACTTCAGAATCAAGATATTTTAAATTTGTCCCATTCAGATACCAAAAGCGGCAAAAAAACTTTCTGGCGGATTTAATTTATCTATCATTCCTATAAGTCGTACAAATGGAAGCTTGCCGACCTTCTTTCTTTTATCATAATATGCATTGAATAAAAAAAATGTAGCCTTTGATATTCTTACCCTTTGCCAGTATATATTGTTGAAATCCAAGTCATAGAGGTTGGGAGGATTTTTACATGTTCCGTTCAAGTTATCTACTGAGATGTTTGATTTTATGTAAGACAGTGGAAGATTGGACGTTTTCGAAAGCAGCTTAAGGATATTTATTTCAGGCAGAAATGGAGGTTTGGTGATGGAGATTTTGACGTTTGTAACGATGTCTTCCTGTTGTTGAATAGCTACAGTGGCCTCCCCGTAACTTCTTGTAGGAGCTCACGTCTAAGAAGTAGAACCGTTCGATGTTTAGATTGTTGCGAAGCATAGAAGTAGGAGAAGAGGACCCAGACACATGCCCAAAAAGTTACCATGAACAATAATTGACGAATAACTGATGCGGAGATAGAAATGCTAATTCTTTCAGGACACTCGGACATGGTGCAAGTTACCTGCAAAATAAAAGTAATCGGGTGAGGTGAGATCGAACTCTTGAATGCAAAGGAAAATTTAGTAAATCTTATAAATAATTAAATTGTAGTAGAACTAATTGTTAGATTAAGAAAGAATTATTTGCCATGACATATTATTCAGGTACAGTTTCACTCAAAATGCAGTTGGCTTAGTAAGTTTAATAAGAATGCTAAAACTATTATGAGATCAAGTTGTTTAATTTCATCAATACCACACTCTCCTGACCATTTGGATGCTAAATGAACCATTTGTAGCCTTTAATCACAGTTACGTAGAGGTTCCTTTCAATCTAGAAAATCAAACTTAACTAATATCATGGGAAAATTTCATCAATGCAGTAAAACAAAACATTTCATTTATGGCCTTCCAAGCTAGAAAGAATATTGTTTCTTCATTAAATATTATTGTTGGATACTCAAGCTGGATTCGCACCAGATTCTAAGTTTGCAGGTCACAGAATTTCAGCCATTTAGAAGCCTGATGTCTTTCCCGCTCAGGCTTCTGACGTGTTGGGACGTGCAATTTTAATATCTGGTGGGAATCCAGCCGTTGATAAAAAACAAGAGCAATAAAGTAAATTTTTGAAAAAGAATCTGTCAATCTTTTATTTGATACAATATTTTTTAATTAACATAAAACTGCCTCTCTTTAAAACGGTGCTTAGTGGTGCATCAGCAATTTAGATTTAGGAATATCAAATCTGAGTGGTTTATTTTTAAAAAAATTTTATTTATTTTCTTGGTTTTACCGGGAGATGTAATGGCTTTGACTTACAATCAGTTTTCATTTTCTAGGAGCAACAGATACCAGCTTGTAATTCAAAATTAAAATAATGTATACATTTAGATTATGAACGGCTAAATTGTGATGGAATTAATGCTCTCTTTTCTTTCTTTTATTCTTTTCTAGTTACTTTTTCTGACTGAAATGATTTTTCAAATAAATAGGTTGGAAAAATACAGAATTTTAAGCAAGCGTTTGCTCCACTACTAAGATAGGAAATTTAATACAATGAATAATTCTTTTTAAGAAATAAAGTATTTGAATCGAGACACTTCACTTTTTTTGCACAAAGCACTATCTATCTTCTTATCCGAATAGCAAAAGCTAATTTATGCAGTAGTTGGGAGGGAAATATTTACTACACAATACTATTTTTTGATGTATCGCATAAAAAGGGAAAATCTAAGAACTTTCTTAAGGACATGTAAAACAGAACATAACAACAGATTGTAATATAAACTATAAGACGAAGAGCGATCATGCTGTTGTAAACTATTAACCGGTATTTTACAGGAACAGAAATAGAACTCTTCAAATTACAAGTTGATGGTAAATTTATGAATAAAAAAAAAGGTCTATCGTTTTTTTTTTAAATATTTTTTTTTATTGAACATTGATGGCGTTTTACTTACTACCGGCCGACAATGAGTGGGTAATTACCCCTCATTTTTATGTGGTAGGGGAAAAGATCCGGTTGAACTTGAGATCTCCTGCATGCAAACTGCATACCTCGCCACTAGGCCATGAGTCGGGCTTATTTAAAAGAAAGATTCCCATACATAAAAAAGATGAATTAATTTATCGGATGATTGAAGAAATTGAGAAGAATTTACTCTTTTAGTTGGATATAAAATCTAAAACTTCATTTCCCACATTCTTATTTGAACTTTATCTCATATAATAATTTACAAGTATTTTGTTATGAATATGAGGAGATACCAGATGTAACTGAAATGAGAGATTTCCAACAGTAAATGGAATAAAAATATTATTGTTGGATACTTAGCTGGATTCTCATCGGATTCTAAGATCACATGTCCCCGAATGTCAGCCATTCAGTCAAATATTATTGTTGGATACTTAAGCTGGATTCTAAGATCGCATGCCCCCGAATGTCCGCCATTCAGTCAAATATTGTTGGATACTTAAGCTGGATTCTCACCGGATTCTAAGATCGCAGATCCCCGAATGTCAGCCATTCAGAAGCCTGATGTCCTTCTCACTCAGGCTTCTGACGTGCTGGCAAGGTGTGATTTTAATAACTGGCGGGAATAAAGCCAGCAACACAATGAGTTTTTGAAAAAGAATCTATCAATCTTTTATTTAATACAATATTTTTTATTAACATAAGCTGCCTCTCTTCAAAACGGTGCTTGGTGATTCATGAGGAATTTTTATTTAGGAATATCAAATCTATGTGGTTTATTTTTTTAAAATTAAGAATTTATTATTATGATTTTACCAACCAGTGTTATGGACCAAACAAATTGATACCACCTTAAAAATATACTGGGACTCAGGCAATATCAGGAAAGGGGTATTTTGTAAAGTTTAGGCTGATTATTTGCATTAAATTAAATTCAATATCTTTACAAGCACATTAATGTTTAAAGCTGTAGAAACAGTTTATAAACAAAAAATCAATTCATGCTATCAACTTATCAAAAATGGGAACAATCAACTGGAAATACTTTGTATCTAGTAATTGGATAGCTCAAATTATTAGGAAAAATACAATATCTTAAAGGATACCGGAACAAAGAGAATGGACATACTACAGTGTCCAAAAACAAGACCAATTTTCAATTTAAAATTCCCGAAAACACTGAATGCGCCAGTTCCCACTGCATTGATTTTCGTGACTTTTTCGCCAACAATGAAACCCATATCGTTCCACAGCCACCGTATTCACCTAATGTAGCATTGTTCTATTTCTGGCTATTCAATAAACTCAAAAGACCACTCCGGGGACACCGCTTTGAGTCGATTGAAGAGATTCAACGTGAATCGCTGCGCGCTTTGAAGGCCATCCCTGCCGATGACTTTTTAGCATGCATTGAGGATTGAAAAAAAGTTGGCATAAGTGCATTATGACCGGAGGGGATTACTTTGAAGGCGATGAAATAAATTTGGAAGAATAAATAAAAAGTTTTTGAAAAAAAGTTAGTCTTTCTTTTTGGGCACAATAATACTGTAAGAGAACTTAAAAAAAAAAAAAACTTAAAAATATACATCATTGCAATAATTTTAAAAAAATAATATTGAAAACTCTTCAGAATTCAAAATAACATAACGAATTAAGAAAAACGAACAAATTAGGCTTTATCTTAGTGAATAAATTCTAAAAGAAAATATGTATTCTATTAATAGAATAAAATTAAACCAACCGAATTTTTTTAAATATGATTTACTTAACTAACAGAATAATTCTAACATAACGTTATATATTAGTTTGTTTCAATGCGCTTTCCACACTCCACGGAGCCATTTCTATTGATTTTTTTCTTTTAATGTGTTAAATTCATTTTTTTAATTAATGTTAAATTTAATTTTTTTAAATAAACTCTTATTAATGTTAAATAATTTTAATCTTAGTTATACACACTTATATAATATTAAATAAATTGTAAGCTAATATTAATGCATATATTGGAGGCTTTATTGCAGCCTCATGTTTATTTTCTGGATAAACTACAAGAAGTGGAAGCCCATCAACATATTGAAAATCTATAAGATAAACTCTTTTTCGGAGATCAGCAGTTTATTTATTTATTCTTCCATTGAATTTAAAAACGCTACAATAAAGAGATCAGAAGTAAAGGAAAAAAAGGCATAGTCAAGAACCATGATAAACAGATTGACGTGTATGTTAAAAAAGTGTATGAATTATACAAATCTATCACAGACACAATTGTCAAGAAAGTAGATGTTTCCAAGGGACTATAAATCAGATGGAATACAAAACGTTGGACGTCAAGGACGGAATATACAAAAGGACTATCTGTCATGACATCTCGCCTGTGTAGAATTTAGGCTGTGCTTTTTTTTTTCTGGCATGTGGGCGAATTACATTTTTTTTTTTTTTTTTTTAAGAATACAAAGAGAAATCAAATTTTGATAGGCGAGTTTCGATTGGGAAACAATTATATTCATAAGTTGTTGTAAGTTAACGGGATAGATTTTGTTTATAATAAACATGCAGCCCCATTCGTGGCCCATGGTAGAGCTTGCAAGTTAGCATGCAAACATATTCGATTCCTACTAATGACGTGCTCTAGAGCAGTGATCTTCAAAGTGTGAGGGAGTACGCAGATGTACAGGAAAAAGCATTTTTCAACAAAAAATGATTTCTTTGTTAGAAATAACATTTTATGGAAAAACTGTGTAAGTGACTAAGAAGTTACTTTAAATGCAAAAAAAAAAAAAAAAAAAAAAAAAAAAAAGGAATCAAGGCAAAGGTAATTGAAATATCACCCCACATGAAATTCGTTCACTGAATTATCCATTGTCAAGCAGCAAAAAAAATTGTAGTCAGAAATGCATCGTTTGCATCAACGTAGTTAATTTTGTAAAAATAAGACCTTTGAATAGCAGAATATTGTCGATAATATACAACGGAAGGGCCAGAAACCATGAAAGTCTCCTATACCACACAGAAATTCGCTGATTATTTCGTGGAAAAGTACTAAAAGGAGTTGTTGAACTGAAAGATGAATTACGCATTTTCTTTTGGACTATGAGAAGAATTCAAAGTTTACTTTACTTGATTTTCAGTGACTGTATGTATTTGCTAATAATATATTACTTAACTGATATCTGAGAAACTGAACTGAGTTAACCATTCCAGAAGAAAATCGTGATGTGGAAGGAGAATTTAGAAAAAAAAAAGACCTTTACAAATGTTTTCATCGTTGTGTTAATTTTCTCCTTAAAATGAAGAAAATATGAAAAGAATTAAAATTTTATATCTACACATTTAAAAAAAATATCAAATAGAAGTAACTATTTTCTTCCTAGTGTTACAACAGAATTTCGATGGATTATGAATCCATTTACTGAGAATTTAAAAATAGATCATCTCTTGGTCGCAGCTCAAGAACAGTTCATTGACATGAGAGAAAGAACAACGTTATAATTCGAATTTAAAGATAATCTTTTCAAAATTGATGGATAGATTGAAAATCGAACTTCCTGATTTAATAAGCATAACAAAGAATGCAATCTTACAATTTGGTTCTAGTTCCTGTATGAAG
This sequence comes from Caerostris extrusa, assembly GCA_021605095.1. NCBI lineage: Eukaryota > Metazoa > Arthropoda > Arachnida > Araneae > Araneidae > Caerostris > Caerostris extrusa. The sequence goes on along the minus strand of BPLR01008528.1, from coordinate 102,735 downwards.
TAGAATTTGCTATAATAGCAACAATTGAAACCAAGTACAGATATAAATTAGAGTTAGAACCACGGATTCTAAAATAACTACATCCTCAACAAACAACGTCCATGATTCTAGAATCATTAAGAAATCATATAAATAGTATTGATGCTACCATGATTGAGAAAATTTGATTTTCTCCATTAAAGACAGCAATTTAGAAATGCAAATCAATAAAAATCAAGCAACTAATACTAATTTCAAATTCATGATGAGAAAACTTATACAATTTTCCTTTTTTTTCACTATTTTCATTTCTTTTTTATGACCTTTATTTTTTTTTAATTAAAAAAGAAAATGTTACAAGGACGTTGGTGTGATTTATTGAATAATGAGTATCAATTACTGTTTCTGCAGTTAACGGGATCCTACAAACTGGAATAATCATTACTTCGTGTTCGATGAGAAACAACAATTTCTGTTTGCATCTGTTTAAATAAACATATTTCTTATTTGGCATGAAAATGAATAGCGCGTGTTATAAATGTTTCCATATATCGTAGGTAATCGTGAACTACGTATAGCATCTTAGCAGAGGTTGTGAACTTTCTTCTCAATTGCGAATTTCCATTGACCTTTGCGTAAATCTTTGTGTACGAAACCATGTTAATGTCATTGATATATGCAGGAGAAAACTACTTTTTCTACTCTAAGCGAAATTGCTCATCATTTTCAGCTTTTTTTTATTCTCGTTCCCATTTTCCTGGCTTCTTTTTTTTGTGTTAGGGAGTTTCTACTTTATTTTTATGCATGTATAGTTACTAACTGTTGCAAATTGTTAATGATTATTGCATGAATTGTTGTTACGTGAAGATTAAATGAGCGTAAACAGAACTTTTGTGACATACAAAACAAAAAATAATGCTAACATTATTTTTATAATTATTTTTTAAAATAGGAAAAATATGTTTACCAAATCAATAATTGGCAAAAGTATTATATTTCATCACAATTAGTCTAATCACGATTTCTCATTATTTAATCACAATTATTAACAATTATTATTAATCACAATTATCTCATTATCTTCATCATAATTTATTATCCTAAAAAACTTTTTACATCTGAATTTTTAACTGCATGGAAATTAAATGATTTTTCATATTTATTGATTTTGATTCTGGTATACTATATTTAGGCTGACAAAAAAAATTTTCAAAATAAAAACATTAATATTAAGAAGGATTCAGTCAAATTAGGTTTAATATAATTTTATTCATTGATGTCTAAAAGTAAGAGAATTTGCATATTTTGTCAATTTTAACTAAAATGAAAGGTAAAACTAATACTTCCAAACAAAGATAATCTGTGGCGTATGTGGGCGATGCATATTGAGGAACTGGCTTTAGCGTGTGGCAATTTAACGAGTTTGTTAACTAACACACCAAGCTGAATTTCTTGATATTTTTTTACAACATTCGGTTAAATTCAAAAGAAAACAGTTAAAATGATTAATCACCAACGTTTGGATAATAAAATGAGGTGGATCATCATTAAGAGACTAGAAGCCGACCAGTCTCTAGTGCAGATTGCTAGAGATTTAAATGCAACTCCCAGCGCCATGTCCAAGAATACTGGATTTTTAACTTTAAGGATACTGGATCCGTTGATAGAAAGCCTGGTAAATGTCTTCCAATAGAAATAGGCCAATAAAATTGATATTTTTCCATTACAGCGTGACCTTCTTGTAGCCGCAGGAACATGAGTTTCGTGTTACTATTTCCAGTAGGCTACATGAGAGAGGTCCGTTAGCGGGAAGACCTATTTGGGCGAGTGCTGTACACTTCACAGTTACACTTTACAATTCACAAGTTTTACTTTGTTTATTTCATCTTTGTTCACTTTAAAAGTTGTAAAACTTGTATGTATTTACTTTTTTAAACTGACAAACTTTGAGTTTTAAAGGAAATTATATTTATTTATTTCTTAACTGCTCTAGCGACTAGTTTTGTTCTGTCAATAAAGTTCAAAACAATTTATAAAATTAATATTATTGTTTACTGTTCGAAGTTAAATTTTTTGTTTGCTTTTACTGTCCTTTCTTGGATTTACGTTCTTCAAACATCAAAGTAAAGCAATCGCCTCTTTCCAAAAATATGTCCTGAAACAGGAAATGAACTATAAAAATACTATTTTTTTTAATTTTGAAAAAAAGTCTCCGATTTTTGCTGTCTACTTTCGAGTCGTTTTTCATGTTTCCTTCAGATTGTATTTCGCAACTACACAATCCGTTATGCCAATGTCCTCATAAATCTCTAATTTTGAACGTAGGTTTCATCACATAATGAGCTAATTTTTTTCTTCACAAATCTCTTTAATGCATTCCTTCTGGATTGCCGAAAGTGAGAGGTCCTTAAAGATTGCAGCAACATATCAAGTTCGACTCTGGTGCAACATTTGTTCTGGAAAGCGTAATAAAAATGTTGCTTATCATCACTATTATTTATAAGTAATCCACGACTTACAGTGGTAGCAAAAAGTTTTGCTATACTTAAGTGTTTACATTTTTTACAATATTGGACGGTATTTTGTATTATTTTTAAAGTAATACTATTTTATCTCATTTTTTTCTTAGCTATTCAAATTTGTAAATTACATTAAGGCACCAACAGCGATTTAAAAATTGTAGCTCTAAAACTTCAAAACGCAAAGTTCAATAATTTTGGATATTTTTAAACAACGTTACCAACCAACCATGTTCTCTCTTTAATTGAGTTATCAGATTGTGGCAATATTGGTAAATACTGTTGATGTATAAATTTTCTTCTCAACTCATTTATTCTTTTAATGATATTCCTATTATGGAGTCGTTGGAATGATGTATCACATTTCAATATATTAATCAATAATATATATACATACATATTAATTAATTAATTATATGAAATAGTAAAATAAATAACAAGATAAATAATACACCTTTGATATTAAAAATAGTGCATGTAATTCAAAATTTCAAAGAATCTAAATGAAGTGATGCAAAACTTCAAACTACTTGCATTTATGGTAACCAAAAATTCTCATTTGGGACAAACTGGCAAAGAAACCGTAAAATTGCGAGAACTTGAAACAAAATCACGAATACGATTCATTTATCGGTAAAGACGTGAAAAACTTTCAAAACTTATTACTCACTTCTTTTTTGTGTGTGTGTGTGAAAAAAAAGTGAATAACAAGCAAACGCATTTGGTTTTAAATGACTGATAGACCCACATCTGTTTCATTAAAGTAGACGTTTTTTTTATGTTAATTTTATTATTATTTGAAGGAATTTAAGATTGAAATAAGTGTACCATTTTAATATGAATTTATTAATATTTTTTTATTCTGCACAGAAGCACAGTTATGTTCCTTTTCCTGCTTTAATAAAAATATCAATTTACTTTAAAAATTGTGAACATTTTTAAAACTATTTCATAGTCTTGTAATTTTCTACGGACATAATTTTTTTTTTTATAACTGAAGAATGAAACCCTTTTAATTTATCATTCAGAAATTTATCATTTAAACATTTAGAATATATATATATATATGTATATCAATCAAAAGACCTAAACGTTGCATAATACTATTGCGTGTTGTGTTTAAAAAATAAGAACTAGCAAGAAGGTTGTAATTTTAGATAGGTATATTAAAGAGTTTTAACTTCTTCATGGCGCAATTTAAAACATTTGGAAACATAATAGTACCTTGGGAATCAATAACAAATCCGTCTACCAATTTCTGAAAAAGTAAATTTTGCATAACTTCTATTGTAAATGTTATAGAGCTCTAATCAATGTTTTGCAACTAATAACGCACCATAAGGTTTTACTTTTGAATTTTTTGAAAATTTCCTATTTTAATATGGAGGTGTTTTCGTTCCTTTCAAAGTTCGGAAGAAAAGTTTCAGATTTGCGTAGCTATCTGATCGTCATTATCTATGTCTTTTTCAATAACCTCTTTTTAATTTCCTCTGTACTCTTTAAATAGTTTTCTTGTTTCGCTTTCATCCCTACGACTTTCTAGAGAGCCGTGTCGTTTTTCTAGGTTTCAGAAATGAATCACTTTTGGAATCCTAATGAATCCTTGATGCTGCCGTGGTTTAAATATTTTCTTCTTGTCACGCATGTCAATTTGAAATTCTTACTTTTATTCTCAAATATAATTGTAGTATTTTTAAGTACTTTCTTTGCGAAGTTTGTTAGATTAACTGCAGTATTTAATTTAATTTTTTTGCAAACTTGGGGAAGGGACAAATAACTTCGGATCAAGACGCGGAATTTGAAAGCAATTAGACAGAAATTTGTTTTCTTAAAACTGCGAAACGTTTAACTAAAATATCTCCAAACTCATATGTACAACTAATCCTATTCTATTGAACCGGGTGAGAAAGATCATTATATTAATAAAATTATAGAGTATGCTCAAATGTTTTTTAATTAAAAATTACGTCTTCACAACAAGGATTTAATTCCATATATCTGTCAAAATTGGATTAACTATACAAAGCTATGTCAACGACATAATCCTATGTGATAGTCCATTTATCTCGCATAATCATGATCTCTGACATTGAATGAGTGGTCTTAGCGGGTTCTATGACGAAGATGAGCAAAATCATTTTATTAAGAATAATATAAAATACATGTAAATATTTTTTTAATTAAAAATTATCTTTTAAGAATAACCACTAAATCTTATTTTGTTCAATTATTTATTACTAAAAACTAAAACAGTACCTCAATATTTTGTTTTTAGTTATCCAAGAAATAAATTTTGCTAAAGTTTGGTGTTTTTTATTTTCGTTTTGAGCATCTGTTGGTTTTATTCCACCACCTATTATTACATTTTCTATAGCTTAATCAATAAATAAATTAATTAAAAGCATATTTTCCACCAAACTAAATAATTCCAAAACAAAATAATGAAGTGTAGAAGGATTTTCACCTCTGAATGAGAAAAACAAAACTAATTTTTCCCCATTAACTCTGAGAAAGGAGATGATATTGAGCAGAAAGGGATTTAACTTTATCCAGATTGCATAGACTTCAAGGTATTAAAAGTAGTATTTCTGCTAGTAAATGATCTTTACCTGATAAAGCAGCTGTTAATGCGCTAAGTTTTCTTATTTTATGATTGTATATTTTGATCTAGAACTTATCCTTTAGTATATATATATATGTTACAGCTATAGTGTGGAAATCCTCTAACCTGCAGATTATCTAGGTAATACACCTAATTATTTGTTAAGATACCTCTTTCTTATTATATGTTATTACCTAATTAAATAGGCTGATCCGTATAAAATTGTTTCATTCCACAAATTATCTAGGTAATCTGCAGATAACCAAGAAAATCTAGACATCACCTACTAGGCATTCGTTAAGCAACCACGTTTTTATGAGCTTAAATTAATACTCCGACAAACAAGTCAATAATACTAGATACTACTCATTGAAAAACACACTGTACTTTTATCCCATAAAGTATCCCATATCCCATAGTTTGTAGATGAAATATACTGATAATCCTTAGTACTTTAACGATTCGTAATACATTAATGTGCAGAAAATTCTTACTTTAAAAATGATTCCCCACTTAAATGGAACAAATAAGCTAATACATAGACAACCTAGGTAATGAGCATATTAACGACTTTCGAGCTTTAATATTAGCATGCATACAAATTAAATAAAAGTATATTTTAAATTAATTCATTTTATTTTTAAATTCATCAATTATTGATTTAAAATTTTACAATTATCAATTAATTTTATCCATAAGCCTTTTATTAAATTTTTTATTGGACTTTGTCTTAGATTTTATAGAAAGCAGAATTAATTCCATCTTTTTTTCTTTTTGTAAAATATAAAAATATACACTTTATTTTTCAATCAACCCCTGCAGTTCAAATATATCAGTACATATTGCCTTAACAATTTTTCCAAACCTCCAAGGTTTCTTTTAAAAATTTCTCGTTAAGCAACAACCTCAAGGTTAGGAATCTGAATGAAATAGATGACAGGTTAGTGTTTTTAGCCACTGAAAGAATCTACTGGAGACCCAGCCGTTCAGACCTTGAATGTTCGATTTCAAATCACTTTTCTTCTAATCGCGGTGGTATTTTGATACTACTGCAGCTATTGATGAAAGCAATTTTGCAAACATTTTTATTTTTCACGCTATTTACAGAGAGTCTCAGCACCAGGTTTAAAAACTTCAAGAAAGAGTAGGGTACACTTAGGCCATCCTATAGCAATACAGGGTTGGAAATGCTTTCCTGGTGTGGTAGTGTAGACAAAAAACACCAAAAATGAAAGGGCTCCAGGTAAGGGAATATGCAGTTTATTAATTAAAGTACAAGGTTACCTCTAACACAGTTGAGCTACGCTTCGTCTTAACCTCAAATCCTCTCAGACGCTTCAGGGGTCCACCTTCCATAATGCAAGTATGAATTGTCCTATACTAGACCTAACCACAACATCCTTCATATCCATCCCATTCGTTCACGACACTTTGGATAGAATATCTCTCAGATGGTGTCCAAAGAGGATATGGCTGCTCCTCCTCAGATATCGTTGCATGTACAAGTGATCGCAGGCCAATAATCCACTAGTTCTGTTATCCTACTTACCATTATGCCAGTGTGTGAAATGAAGAGTCTCTGCATCTGGAAGATTCTGAATCGTCTAAGTGCATTTCCTACAAGTCTGTAAACCTTGTGGTGATGCATCTTGCAGAAAGTTTAAATGATTGAAAACGGTACAAGAAAACTATTTAACAGTTTAAATTTAATTTAGTTTAGTTTAATTTAACAGTATTTATTTTAAAACTATTTAACATTTAAACTATTTTAACTATTTAACTATTATCAGATTAATGCAATTCATCTGATTTCCACTCATTTGATAAGCCAAAATATATTTCAATGGAAAAATGGAAAAAAACGATTAAAAATGGAAAAAAAAGGATTAAAGAAATAACGATACTATAAAATACGATTAAAGAAAAACCCTCTCATTTCAAATAACATTCATAAAATCTAATAAACTTAAAGAATAATCTTCAGTGGTAAAAATACACTGGCTTTAAAAAATTAAGAAAAATCAAGAATGAGAAATTTCAATTCAACGGAAAGGAAGGAATATTCATCAAACAGTACAAAAAATAATAAATAAATAATATTCATCAAACAGTACTTCACAAATGAGTCTGAAAAGAAGATTAATGGGCTTATTTTCTGTCGTGAAAATACACAAAATAGCAATATATCAAAAATGTAGTCTGTGTTCAATGTATGTTCAGACTATATTTTTATCAGCTAATATGGTGTTCTAACAGCTGCAGAAGCACGGCTGCGATGTACTATGCTCAAAATGCTGGTATTTATTAACTCAGTGTGTAGCAATTCCATTGCATTGTCAAGACAATGCAATAGGCTTTGCAGAGTGAAGATGAGTTAACTTTAATGAAGTATAGCAATATTTCTACCTAGACCATCTAAAGCATGTTAGATCAGGTTCAAGTCCAACGTGGTTACTAACTAATGCACACAATAATCTCCACACAAAGGCAATTTCCACCAACCGAGCTCCGTTGCTCGCCTTCTTCATTCTTTTTTTTTTTTTTTTTTTTTAGATAAATGATGTATCCAAAACCCTTACCTTTCTCCTTAGTTTCTATTTGCATACACTTTTAAAGCCTGTTTTCAACCATTTGTCAAATGACGCTATATGGCAGCAACTCCACCAATTTGCAAATCTTATTCTACTGCAGCATTTCTTTTGCCCTATACTGAGAATACAATATATTACAATTTTTAGTAATAAATTTTCTTCTTCCTTAATTTTTCGAAACCAATGTAAATAATTTAACCAGCTGTTCTAAGGGGCATTCCTTATTAAAAATGATTACATGACATTGTAATAAAATAAATACATATATTTACTTTAGTATGTAATAAATTATATTATATTTATGCAGTTTAATAACACAAATTGTGATTCAATGAATATAATATAAATGTTTTAAGTTATAATATATTTTTCGTCAATATATAATAGCACAAAAACTGTTAGATTACATGGTTCAATCATTAAATTCTAGACGAGATATTATATTTCAAAAAGTATCTTTACCTTGTACAAAAATTTAGGAAATTAGAGAAAATATTTTTAAGAATTTAAAGCTATCATTTCAAGTAAAATTTAAAAACAACAAAATAGCATCACAAATATTAACAAGAAAGTAATTTAAATTCTCACGCGATATATATAAATTTTGTTAAAAGTATTTATTTTTCAATTATTTTTTTTAGTATGACAGTTAAGGTATTATTTATTAACTTCCTCGCATTTCAGAATTTTTTTCTATTGCGCAGTTCGATATATATGTACACACGCACAATTTAATATACAATTGTACATATATATATATACAGTTTAAACCTAAAGTAAATAAATTGATTTTTTGAAAAATTATAAATTTAGTAACATGAATTGTATAACTTCATAATTACATTATTAATATTTTTATATTATAAATATATATTTTATATATAAAATTTAAATCAATAAAAAAATGTATAAATAAAAACAGGAAAATAACTTTTAGTTATTTTAGTTCAGAAAATATTATATTAAAAATTCTTTTATATTATCGTATTTTTTTTAATATTATTATAGATATATTTTGAGAATCAATTTCAGCTAATAGTTAGAATTATATGTTAGAAAATACTTTGGTTTTCTGTACAATTGTGCCTTTTCTAATTTAACACATATATTTTAATTAACATTTTTTCGTTTTGAAATCTATTCCCTGACTACATTTCTGAAGATACATTTAATTAACACAATTTATATAAAGTACGTTAATTATATAAATTTAAATCATTGTCATCTATACATTTAAAATCATTCACAAATAAATGTCGGGGCATAATTGTATATTTTTACAATTATACGTCTTTCAATTAAATTTCATATCGTAAAATATTATTTAACTCATTATTACATTTTAAAGGTCTATAAAGCAAAATTCATAAAATATAAATTATTTAAAATATAACTTATATACTTAAAGTTCTTAAAATTTTAAATGATAAGTATATATTTGAAATACAAAATTTAGCTAAACAAAAATATAAATATAAATATAAAAAAATTTTTATATAAGTAAATATAAAAAATGAAAGATAATCTCACCCAAAATAAACGGAGTTTCTTCAATTATCAGGAAACCAATTTCGGTATCTATTCCTCTATGAAAAAAAGTGTATTAAAAGAAAGAATCCTCCGCTCTTTCAATATGAAGATTAAAATAAAATTGCAGAATTCGCACCTGACCAAGCGAACCATTCCGAGAAAAAGAAAAAAAAAGAAATAAACATATGCTAGTCTTCTTTGAACACTTTTGAACACCGAAAGGTATTAAAAAAAATGAACATCCCACAGCGCATGCGACAGTGGTGCCCTCGCACAAAAAGTACAAATGATCTCGAGTAGTAAGAAAAGGAGGAAAGAAGAGGCTAATGTCCCAGTCAAGCAAGTAAGAACGTTTCCACTCTTGTGAGATAAATTTCGACTTCGTAAACTGTTCCTGGTGTGTTCCTACTTAATTTATTCAAAAGTATCGAAAGATAATATTTTGAAAGAAATAAAACTATTTTTTGTCTTCCTTTTTCAGAGTTAAGTAACAGTTAAATAGTAAGAGGGAAATAATTTCAACAATATACAAGATTATTTAATATATATATATATATATATATATATATATATATATTTAGTAGACTTTTATTTAAGAAATTTAGCATCAATTTAATTTAAAATAAAAATATTTAATTTCACGGAAACATTTGTGGTGATTTTGGATCGTAGTTGGACAACTACAATTTAACACAACATGCATTATACAACAATACAACGTAAACTGGTGTCCAAAAATTAAAGGAAAAAAACCAGAAAAAATATGATTATGAAATTTCTATTATTAAGGTTTTAGCGAAATTTGGCAAAAACAATAATCAAGGGTTTATTAAATCAGGCCCAAAAGAACAACACTAGGCTTATTTTCTGTTTTTAAAGCAATCCTTTTATTTGAAAAAACATAAAAAGGAACTACACCAAAAAACAAATTATCCATGTTCAATTTGGGATCAGCTTCAATATGGAGTGTGATCATTTCTAACAACTACACAAGACAGACAGTGATGTACCATGCTCTAATAGATGGTATTTATTAACTCAGTTGGCAGCAAGAATGCTATATTAAGACAGTTCGTAGACTCTGAAGGAAGGGGAGGGGGTAAGTGTAACAATACGCCCCCTAAGCATCCCAAATATGCTCAATGAGGTTCCAGCTTCGAGAACGAACCTCCACGCACAATAGTGTCTTCACTAGGTAATTTTCTACCAGTCGAGCTCTGTATGATCTAGCAACATTAACTTGTAGAATGAAGGAGTTACAAACTCTACATACGTAAGGACGGCAATCGGATCAAGAATGTAAAATAGTAGTTGCTCTTAGGACGATATGCATTTCAGCTCGGTCATCCAAACAGATACCTGCCCTCACACATACACTGGAGCCATCCTATCTGTCTTTCATGGATATGACTAGAACGAGAGAATGTTCTAGGAAGATCAACATTTAAGGGAACTGCTAGAAGAAAATCTGAGGTGGGTAGATGAAGCTGTTCTGTGTCTTCTTACAATTGGCTGAAAATAGCGTCATCTGTGACATTTGTAACTTTAGGTCAAACAAAAAAAATTTGGAGTTATTAGTAAAGAGTACGGACCTCTATCGGGTTATACTTCAATTGCCATGTGTGCATATACAATGAAACCTTTCATTTCAGTATCGTGGTGTGAGGGGTGCACACAATAATAGGCGTCTTGCATAAAGCTCACCTGTATAAAAAATATGCTCCTATTAACTGGGTACTGGCCTTCCAGTGGTTGCTGCAAGAAAAATACCCAGATGGATGATGTAGCAGTACTATTTCTCTTTGAAATTAGCTGCAAATAGTGGTCATCTGCTCTGAAATACAATCCGGAGTCTATGACTTACAGTACATTTAATTATTTTGGTGCATAGGAATGATTCTGATACGATTTTTATTTGCCCAATAACTCATCATCCTAATTCAACGGAAAAATGATGTCGGTTAACTCTTGGAATTTCTCCTCTTTTACATGCCACTGGGACACTTAATTGTGAAGCTTCCAGAGCTTTTATTTGGTTTGAAAGTATATTACACATTGTTCTAACGATACTTTAATGTGAAATTTTGTTAAAGTCAGATAACTTCTTTTCGGTGTATCAGATTTTTTTTTAAATCTTAATAATGTATTTCATTCTTTAATAAGATTTTTCATCATTTTTGCAATAACAAATTTTGGGCCGATATAAATTTTAACCTTCTTCGAAGCATTCTAGCTGGGATAGATTTATGTTTCTTATTTTTTTTTATTGCAGAATATATTTATTATTTATTTATATATAATATTATATATATATATATATATATATTACATTTTTATTTATTTATTTATTGCACACAAATATTTCGTTGTTTTATTCGTCTGCAATTCCTTTTTATGAAATTTATTCATATGCAACAATTTTAAATTTAAATAGATTATGAATATTTAATCTCATTTTTTTAAATATTCATATTAAATTTCTTCCGATTTTTAAAAGAATGCTTGAACAAAGTTACAGTCAAATTAAAAATCTAATGAATTCAAAATACAAAATACTACTTTGAGGTTTTTAAGCAAATTAGCTGTTGCGATGTACCAAAAATTACTTTACTATAGATCCTCATCAACTTGTGGATCCTACTGATATAATATAACCAATGTCCTTTTTAAAACAATGAAATTAAATTATATTAGTCCTCAAAAACGAAGGAATAAAGGTGAATATTGAATCCCTTTAAGCACAATGGCCTTCCTACATTGATTTTGATTTAGGTTTATGAGACTTCAAATGTAAAAATAGAAATCTACTACTAAGGAAGCTCTAATGCCTGCAGGAATAAAACTGTTTTTATTGATAATCACCTTGTAAAGCAACTCAGTTTTTTGATAGTCACCGAGCAAAAAAAAAAAAAAATAAAAAATAAATAAATAAAAATTAAAATATAAAACTTTCATTCTATGTAGCTGCATCCAAATGAGTCCCTGAACAGCTGATAAGGAGTTCATTCGCGATGAATCTCATTTCAAATTATATCACGTTTTTAACTATCATCACGTATGATACTATTTATGAAAAGATATATCCTGCCTTGATTACAAGATGGTAGGTTGAAATTTCCAAAACTTAAGAGAATGTTATTGAAATTGGCGATTTTAGCTAGTTAAATGAGGTGATATAATTGCATAATTCCTAGGGTTGATATACATCTTTTATTGAGGAAAACAAGATGCATAATTCTTTCCTTGGACTCTTTTTTTAAAAAAGGTGGCTTTGTCGATCATTTTGAGAGGTGAACTTTACCATGACTGCATCAATTAATTACTTCCTAGGAATGCAAATAGTGAAAAGACCAATACTATCTCACTATGAACTAATAGGCTCATTTCTAGTAATATGCACAACTTATGGTGCACTACTTGACGAAGTTTCTTCTATTTGAAATAGAGTTCTATTAGAAACATAGCTTGTAAAAAAAATTGACAATTGACAACAGAATAAAGACGACGTAAAAGAATGTTTATACCTTCATAGGTACACTCATATGCATTATGAGACATGATATATTCTCGACTTCGGACCTAGTTCCATTGCAATGACTCTGATTTTTATTCGTATTTCAATATTTTCGTTAACGAGGTTTTTATTTCATTTCAAGTTCCTTAAGACTCCGTATAAATAGACATAAAATTTTATAAATTACTTAATGCGTAACTAATTGGTGTTCAAACTCTGAGGCTCGACACATTTAATACGAATAAAAAGTAAATTACAAATAATGAAAAAATAGCAAAAAATATTAAATATCTTAAATTATTATGAATTTCAAAATTATTAATTATTATTACTTGACGGGTCATAAATTTCCTATCTTCAATCTAAAACATTTCAAGACTTTTGACAACAACATATGTATAATGGGCGTGATTTTCTTAACTAGACCAGAAGTCAAAGACAATATTTCTTAATAACATGGAAAGAATCTCTTGATTATAAGTTCAAATTTGAAAATTAATTCAGTCATTTAAAATTAATTCATCTTGTAGGTTATTTAAAATTAATTCATAGTATTTGAATGTATAGTCTGAAATTTAAACAAAAATATTTGTTGCATTTTCAACATAGTCATCCTTCTCTTCTCATAAGTCACCCTGTAATCACCTTGTCACATGTCACTCCCTTGTCATATGTTACCCTGGGAAAATGAAATATGACCCAATATCATTTTCCCACAGCTTTCCAAATAGCCTTTATATTATAAGATTCATTTGGTTTTGCCTTCAAAAAAAGAATCTAGCTTCATTTCAACCTCTTCTTTTTTTAAGTTCGCCGTAAGCATTGCAAAAGATTCTGTAAATATCTAAAAAGATAGTTTCCTTTTTTTTAATACTTAAGGCAAGCTCTGGAGCCAAATTCATTTTAAATATTCTTCATCACCCTTACAGTGCGAGGGTTTGGCAGCATCATGCTGCTGGAACACTGCCTTTTTTTCTGTCTGTCAACGATACATTTTCTTCTGCAAAAATGCTTTGAAGGGTCTCAACTGTTGACAGAAAACTGTGGCTATTGTCGGATTGCCACATAATAGCTCATAACGGACACTTCCCTTCCTATCCCATCATATGTTCTTCGGATGCAAAACCATTTTGAGGCTGTTGGATAAGCCTTGAAGGACAGTTGAGCCACTGACAGTTTCTATGTTTAACATTAATATAGAAACAGATTAGATTGATAATAATAGATATTTAAAACCTTTTTATAAGGAGCATCCTAAAACTTTGGACGGACTGTGAATGATTAGGATGGAGAAGTGAAACAAAATCAATCTTGATATTTCAATAAAAGCACTTTTATCTTAATAATACTTTTATATGATGTAATATGATAGTTCAACAAAAGGGCTATCAGGCTGAACATAATAAAAAATAAGATTTTTATCTTTCTTTTTATATACATTTTTTCAGAGTCCTTACAAAACTATGTGAACACCTTCTGTATTTAAGTAAGCATGAAAAAAAGGTTTTTAATTCCAAAATATTAACTTCATATATAAATGATGTGTTTACTTAAACTCATTGTACGTTTGTCTTTAGATACTAATATTTGTGAATTTTCATCAACTGCGAATTTGATCATTCATTTGTCTTTCTTGAGAGTGCAAATACTATTATTAAAAAATTCCCTTGACAGTTTTTTATTTAATGAAGATACAATCTATTCCTAAATATAACGCTTGAGAATATGACTTCAGTTACACAGGTAAATCATTGGATACCTTTAAAGAGTTAACTGAATTATTAACTATTTTTAATGAATTTTGTTTCAATGGAAAATAATATATCTTCATACTTTGTAAATGGAAAGCTTTTAAAGATATTTCCAAACAAATTTTGCGTGATTTCGTTATTCATTCGCACAAGTGTATGTTTTAATTTCATTATACTTCTATAAGAACTCGATATAATATTTTTATAAAAGCTAATTTCTAAAGTACGTAAAGAAGAAAAAATAGCAAATATACAGCAGGATCCAAAAATACATATACCTATGAATCGATGAATAACTTTTAAATAATTGAAAGAATGTAATAACGTATAGTTAACATTTGTTCTACAATGGATTCACTGTAAATGCTCAAAGTGTGAGTCGTTCTCCTATTCACATAAATTAACGTGGTAACACATTTTAACATCCCTCGCACCAGTGTAACAGCTTTATGTTATCAGTTTCTTTCAATTCCTGTAAAACATTCCCGTTGTACGCATGTCATTTCAGCTTCTTCACAAAGTAACGACATGTTCCGTACAAAACGTCAGCTTGACAGGATCATTTTTCCAAAGATATTCTGGAAGATTCGAGCAAGCGTTTCTAATAATTTTCTATAATCCTTTCTCCCAGGTGTGACCTACCACTGCGACATCTGTCCATTACAGCACTCTTTTCTCCAAATTTCTTCCTTACTTTTCGAACCGTCATTTTAGTTGTTTTATTTCTCATTAAGAATTTCTTTCCTTACTTTATGCGCACCATAGAATAAGACAAGTTCCACAATAATGTTAATCGATGAAACTCTTTCCTCTAACAACAACGACAGGACGGAAAATGACACCTTTTTTTTTTTTTTAAAAGTACGTTAGCAGAATCCAAAATGAATGGTGTGGGTAGGATATAGAGCACTCTCTGTAGAATATGAATTGAGCTCTATGTTAATCTGTAATACAAGCATTGATATCTATTTGTTAAAATGCTATTAATCAATTTATAGGTCTATCAATGTTTTGATAATACGGTATATAAAGAAGGGACGGTATACGGTATATCTCTTAACAGATTAAACTTTTTGGAATGTTTTATTCTCTAAAAATCTCTATTATTTTTTTTTGTCTATTAATTTGTATTCCTAAACAATGCCTACTAGAAGTTAAAAATAAAGTAAAAAATAATTCAAAATGGAAGGATTTCCAAAAACGGTGAGTTGTAGAAAGGAAACGCTGGATATTTCAATCTCTTATCTGACATTTTCCTAGGTGGAGCTTACATTTGTTGGTCTCTATATATAGAATTCTTTTTTGCAATGTATTAAAAAAAAGAAAGAGCGAAACCCGATATAAAAAGATAATAAAACCCAATTTTTCACTCAAAAAATATGAATGGGAATTCAAATAAGCGTGTTAAATGATAAGATGTTTAAGATGAGAGCAAGCTTGAGGAATAGTAGGGTAAAAGACGAATCATGTTTTCCAAATTTTTCCATGAGCAGTCACAAGATTACAGGTTTTCTATGACAGCGAAGGCATGTCGTGTGATGTTATCAAACATTTGCATTGCTTCATCTTTAAAATAATCTAGGCGAAATAACCTCATTCTGTTTCAAAAGTGTTTCGTATTTCTATTATTAAGTCTTTTCTTATCTGATTCTGGCCACTCCTTTTGAAAAAGCAATGTTTAATTTCTCACTGTTACTTTACTCCTCTTCTAGTTTTTAAAAAAATTATTTAATTTTTATTATTTTTCTCTTACACGTTGAAAAGATATAGATACAAGCAACGATTAAACCTTCAGAAGTGGCGGAGTGATGTTAGATATGTATAAATATATTCTTCTGTTTAACGCTTTATTTCTATTCGCACATACTTTTTCATAACTACAACTTTAAAAAAAAACTAAAAGGAATATTAATTAACTTTAAACGTCAGAATACTATTCAATCTCTTTTTTTATGAAGTAGAAATGTTGCATAAAAATCAGCTTATAAAAATCACACAAAAAAAAAAATGTAAAGAATAAAAAACTATACGTTTACTACTGTGTCCAAAAAGTAAGATCAATTTTCAATTTAAAATTCCTGGGCTTATGGAATTTCAATTTTTTTTCTTTTTTAGGTTGCTGGCACTGTCCTTGCCATCTGTGTGAAATTTCACGTCAAAATATTCATTAGTGTTTGAGTTACGCTTGGCTTTGAGAGACGCTAAAACTGATCCCGGCGATTTTTGAAATGTCTGAATTAATTGAGCAAAGAGCTTGCATTAAATTTTGTTTTAAATTTAAATTAAATTTTCTTCAGATCAGAAAAATTTCTAAGAAGTTTAATCAATAATCGAAATAAAAAGAAAAATTCAGCATTCATTAAATATTATATTTGAGTCTTAGAAACAAATGTGAAGATTTGTATTCATTTCGAACAAGAAAACTGTTCTGTAAAAGAACACGTGTAAAATGAATCCCATTGGCGAAATTGTAAGAAGGAAGTTATACTAATGATGAATAAATTATATTTGCTTTGAAGATTAATGGTTTTATTTAGTAATAACAAAAGATACTGAGTAATCTTCTTTCTTTTTCTTTCTTCATTAAAGCTTATTAAACAAGGATATTTTTTTCAACAAATCAAAAATTAAGCTCAATTTTAAATGAAAAGCAATGATATCAAGTTAAAACATTTAATCTGATGAACCTACTTTCATATATTAAGTATTATCTAAAATATTTTATTTTATTTTTATTTTCTGCACAAGCTAATACTGAAAGACAATTCATTCGGTGAAAGCCTCGTGTTTTTGAAATAGTTGATTATTACTCTTGGAAAACCTTATAAACATTTGATCATTTTTAACTAATTCATAAGCACTTATAACATGAATAGCGTGTATTAAAACCAAGAACAATCAATCTTTATCAGGTTTTGAAGAGAAAAACAATTCTATCAAGTAGCAATACAAAAATACTAAACTAATAACATTTGACAATTAGTTAGTGATTATTGCAGAATCTAAGATATCCATTACAACAAATGGGCAAAAGTGTCACAGAACAATATATTTAACTTTGATTACTGAGATAAGAAATAACAAAGTGTATAAATAAAATGAATTATTTGTTGCTTTAACAAAAATTTCCAAAAAAAAAGTAAAATAATTACATAAAAATCTCAATGTATTAAGGAAATTTACAATTTTTTTTTTGTTAGCTACATTCAGAAATATCGAGGAGCAGAAAATATAAACATCTTATTGCACTATTAAGTTATTTCTATTCCCAGAAGTATAAAATATTGTTGTTTATCTTTAAAATGTTTAAAATTATACGTATCTAAAGTTTAGAAAAAAAGAAAACTCTTGCACAGAATAAAATAAACTATGTGCTATGCATAAAGCGAGTGTGGAAATCGATAAATTATAAAAAAAAAAAAAATAATATTTTTCAATAAAAAATACGTTTTTCAATAAATATTGTTTAGCAAATCGTATATTAGAAAATGTTATTATTTCTAGGTATAAAAGAATTACAGTCTGCGTGAAAGGAATAAAATCTAGTGCAATTGATCTAAGCTTGCCAAATCAAGTCAGGGTAACAAGTCTAAAATAAAAATTGCTTTAATTCTTTTAACCACAATAGAAGGCGACAACACAAAGTTATTATTATTGAAAACAGACTTATATGTATATAGGTGCTGATGTTTCATATGAATGATTTCGTTTCATTTCGATGATACGTCATTTCATCTTACAACCGAAAAAGGTATCAGCTAGAGATGAAAACAATTTGAAACAAAAGATTTAGAGTTTATTAATGAAACAACTGATGAAAATTTGGAACAAGATCTATCAGATCTATTATATCAAGATATATCTTCATATCTATGTATAGTTGGCTTAGCAAAAATTGAAAAAAAAGAGTGGATCGTTTATTTTGCGAAATAAAAATATACGCCAAAAAGTGACTAAAGTTCGTCAAAACTGTTAATGATTGAGGGGATTATTTGCAAAAATTTGATGATAAACGCGAAGCAATCAATGTAAAAATTACAGTTGCAATGGTAAAATACACATCTACTGCAATAAATATGTATTCATATGCATCATTTATGCTAAACCGTGAAGATATTTTTTTTTAAATTTTCATGTCAAATAATTTAAAACTCATCTATTTTCGTACATAAAAAGAGAAATATGTGAAAATCCTTTTGTGAAATTTTGTATTATTGCTCTTGTATGTTCTATTTAGAAATAAAATTATTTAAAATATTGACTTTTTGAAATTTATTAAGTGAAATAGCTTCTTAATCTAGCTTTTTACAAAAAGAAATTGATATTTAAAACAAAATTCCTAACAGAAGTCCAAGCGCTGAATATTTGACTTTTACAATATCATTGACTGTTTATCCATTCCAATGGACATTTGCCCATTTTCTTATAAAACTACTTTTTTTAATTAATTTTTTACTTTAACGTGTTTATTAGCATCATATTAAGATATTTTAACATAATAATTTTTTTTTTTCTTACTCATAGCATTAATCTCGTGTCTGAAAGGATTAATAAACTTTAATTAATTTTAGATTACCACATTTATTTAAAATAGTTATTGTAAGAGCGTTTAGCTCTGTATATTCAATATATTCTTATAAAATGTTTAAAAAGAGAGTATAGAGTTAAAAAAATCTGAAATTTTCCACTCGCTAACAAATAATTGTATCACATTTTTACCTATGATGGATTATAGATGGCGCCATAATACAATAGGCATTTTTTGGTTCAGATCTTTTAAAAAATTTATTCCCAAACATAGAATCATGGAAATTAGTCCAATCGCTAATCACTGTAATATGTGGTACATTGTAATGCTTGATAGAACAATTTAAGCCGATTGACTAGAGCAATTTCTTATGTTAAGTCTAGAAAAGCATCCGATATGAACTGTTAATCAGCTGTTTACTCCTCAACCAGATATAAAGATACCGACTTGGCATACAAATTTTTCGACCAAAACACATAAATGAAAGAGAAAAAATTGATGGAATTGAAGTTTTCGGATTGGATTCCACTGTGAGAGGTGTTGTCTAGTTTTCAACTTGAGTTAGCTTTGTGTCATCCGTGTTTAGCAGGTTTGTATCTATCAATAGATGATGCCTGTTTACCGTTGATATCCATATAAAAAACTTTGTTCTTCTTATGTAAAAAACAATTAGGACCATCATAGGTTGCTGTAAGATGATCATGTCTCTGTGAAGGAAGACATGAGAAAATTTGAATTGCTCTTGATGAATGAATATAGGCTTTTTACCATGATGTTTAGGGTGTGAGAGAAGCAGTTGTATGCGGGACTTCAGCTTAACGACAAAATCCACAAGAAAGCAATTTAGTTTTAAAGTCAAACAATTCTTCATGTTGACGGATATTTCTATCAAAAACTAATTCTGTCAGAGTGCACTTCACATCTTCTTTAACAGAAGCTCAAAAACTAAGTATGACAATGTGAAGTACTAGTGTCCAACATTCTGTACCATAACACTTGATTGCATTTTTTAACAAACTGTCTTTGATAAAAAAAAATCTTTGAATGAAAGTATAAAGCAGCAAGGAATATAACTGACGCCTTAATCTGTTGTTATCACTGAAGGATCTCCAAAAAGCAAGATTCACAAGGCTTCAGCTTCAGTCTCAGCTGATTTATCCTAGAATAGTTAAAACTCTTGCCATCTGTAAAATCGTTTATTGTGATTAGGCAATTAGTATAGTCATTCCATTGTGGAAAGTGTCCACTTAAATTGTGAATATGTACAAAGAGGTGAGAAAGCTCCCGGAATGATGAAAGAAGTGCTCTTGCATAATGATAAATTTTTGTCTTTTGAAGAGCTACACAATGTCTTGCCCATTTAGCTACATCTGAAGACATCTCGTTTTTTTTTTTTTTTTTTTTTTTGCTAGTTGCATTGTACAGAATATGCAGAGTTAGGCAGATTATGCATTGCAGAGAATATAGTATAACAGATGCTTTTTTCTGCATTAAAGGATGGCGCTGTACGTGTTAATATATTGCAGAGTCATTGAGAGTTTCCTTATTTTGAAACAGGGATGTCTCACACGTCAACAAGCTGGACAGATCTTCTGATCAATCTTTTGTGATTAAGCAATAGCAGTATGAAATTTGATTTGGGAAAGAGATGGCTGAAATATAAATTATGGCATCAGCAGCAACATTCTCAGATCCTGCAATGTGAATAATATTGATCGTATACTATTAAATAAAATCCAACTGACGTGTCTGACGTGGAGAAGAGTAGCACAGATGTACGTATTTAATTCAAGGACATTTGCTTGTTCTGATATGTACCCAATGAAGGTCGAAGTATGAAAATAGAAGTTGCAGGACTTCAGTAAATATTGGCTGGGTCATAAGATAAGGCTCAGGTACTTTTTATGGATCAAGCAATACATACTGTGGCTTAAGTTGTTTAAAGTGTGAAGGAGAACACTACTTCAAAGATTGTCCCCAAGAAGCATACTCGTAAATTCAGCTTGCACCAATTGTGGACAAAGTAGGAAGTGGAGGAAAAGTGAATTATATCATTAAAAAGTGAATTACATCACCTTCTGAAGGGGAAGACCCAGTTTCCTAAACCTGAATTCACACTAAGGCGTTAAGCGGTGAGGTATAAAGCGTTATCCGATCACAAATCTCAAGCTTAGTATGTTAAGACTTCGACGCTGAGATGGGTCGACATTTCACGCTTCGCCGTTCAACGCTTTGATGTGAATACAGCTTGAAGCTAAAACATTACCTCCCGAGAATCCACCAAACCTCAACAACAGGGCTTTTGCGGCTAAGGTAGTTATTTCCTCACTGTCGCATGCTGGTTCTTTGAAAGATGAAACATTTATTATTACCTTGCTGCTCCTTCCCCGGAATAAAAGTCTTAGCAGTCATTTACTGAAAGATTTTATACCTTATTCTGATAAGGTATAAGGTGATCCTCTTTAGGTTTTATAATTCATTGCTATTTTTGACACCCTTGTGGGAATCCAGTATTTTATAAATTATATGATATTTAATAATGTCATGTATTTGATGAGAGAGAGAGAGAGAAAAAAATTAGAAAAGATCTTATTAACATCATGAAGCAATCAGTGTAACAAAAATTCATAAAAAGAATCATATTGCAGACAAAACAAATTGTTTATTGGAGATATGGTTGCCTAGTCCTTTGGGGGAGGGCGGGGTCTATAATTTAAAAACGAATGTGATTATTGCAAAGAAATGTCAAGCAGATTCTTTATAAAAGTAAAAATTGGTTAAATACAGCCATTCCACGTGTTTGTAATTATCCGTTGTGAAAGATCTTTGATGATAGTTCTGATCATACCAAGCAATTCTAAGAAAAGAAGTTTGAGAAAATCAGAAGCTCTAAGAAAATAAGATTTGACTGTTGAGTTCTTTTGTAACCCAAAATTATTTAAGACCTTCAGATGAAATTACTTAAAGAATTCATACCGTTCTTATGTATCAAATGGCTATGACATTGACACTATTAAATTCGAAAACTATGCTCTAACTCAAGAGGGGTCAACCCAAATGCTCTTGCAGGCCACTTTGGAAATGCACCATAACTCCGCGGGTCGCATGTAAAATGATATATCCCCATATTCGATTTAGACCTACTATAGACATTTTTGGAGTGAAAAAGTGAAACATAATGAGTTATTTTGTGTTTACTATTATTCTTACATGTGAACATAGATAATATAATAATAATAATGATACTAAACACACATTGTAAAGAAATACATGAAATATATAAAACTAAAAATGAAATATAAAAAATATATAAATATAAATGAAATAAAAAATGAAATCATTAAAAAATATTCATTTTACTAGTACGATAATTGTTTCTCCACTCTTTCTCTTACCTTTTTGCAAATCGATCTCAATTTGGGTATTTGCACATCGTAACTGGTGTTGTAGGTTAACGTCCGTTATGTTTGAGCGTGTTTTTTGTTTGATCAATTTCATATTAGAAAAAAACGATTCGCAGATGTAAGTTGAACCAAAAGCGCTAACAACTTCAACTAAGAGTCTGATTTACTCTGTTATCAACAATTAACTGTGCGTATCTAGGGATGGTCACTGCGTCACTGATGTCACTTAAAATGAAACATAGAACCTGTTATATTAGATATTCCAAGATATGTGCGCATCATGAGTTCGCAGAATATAATTTAATTATTCTGCGAATTCATAACTGTAAACTCTTAAATAAAACAGGCAATTTCTGTCATATATTCGCAAGAAAATTATTTTAAAATCAAAGTTAATTTTTCTCATAATTTCGACATATTGAAAATATGGATGCACACATAATGTATTTTTTAATACATTGGTTTACACTACTTTGACCAATATAAAATAAATATATTTTGTAAAAGTATGATAAATCTCACGGGCCGGAAAAATATTCAAGGCGGGCCGCAGGTTGACCACCCCTGCTCTAACTATTGCCAAGGAACTGATGAAAAACTATACACAGTATATGATGTGGCAGAGGAGCATTTTATCTAGTGACTGTTATAAGCAATATAGATTTTTCAAAATTAATCAAAAATTAAATAAAAATTATTGTTATAACCCATGCCGACATCTGAAAGATCACCACTTTGCTGCAGCGATTACTCCTCCCCTTTTGGATTTATCTTCTTAAATTTTTTTTTTTAAGCTTAATTTTGTTTTCAGTTTGACTATTTTATATTTTATATGGGTTTTTTTTAATTCTTTATTAATTTTTATTTTGGCCATTACCATTCTGTACTGGCTTTTTCTATTTGTTTAGTGCCCTCACCCTGTCATGAATGGACTTACTGCATGGACTTTCCTAGAAACAAAATTTCTCTTTAACTACATGTCATGTCTTAACCTTCTCGTCATGTTTTCCATTTGAAAAATCATAATTGGTGCAACCATTTGGCGTATTTAGCTGATATTTTTTGTTAACTTAAATACTGGCGATATAAACATGCAAGGAAACAACGAAAACATTCTTACATCGACAGACAAATTATAAACAATGAAAAAGAAATTTTACTGTGGAAGAGATGCGTAAAGAAAACAGGAATATTCTCTTTTGTGCAGGATAATACAAACAAGGCAATCATTTCTTTAATATTGTTGTTGCTGTTGTCGTTCCCCTGAATAGTGCAAGAAAATCAAATATCGTGGTGCTCCCGAATAATATTGGCTACGTTGATTGCCAGTTAGGAGTATAAATCCTCTTCTGAGGGATGATCTTACCAACGTATTTCTTTAAAAAGAAAACCAATTGATAGTCCAAATTATAAAACCAATTGATCGTCCAAAATTTAAAACCAATTGATCGTCCAAAATTTAAAACCAATTGATCGCCAGAATATAAAACCAATTGATCGTCCAGCATATAAAACCAATTGACCGTCCAAAATATAAAAACCAATTGACCGTCCAAAATATAAAACCAATTGATCGTCCAGAATATAAAACCAATTGATCGTCCAGAATATAAAACCAATTGATCTTGGGGAAAATTTTTGGAATATGGTATGCATCATATTAGTTTAAATGACTAAAAATTTTAAAAGTAAAAATTTACAAGAATTAGAGAATATTTTTAATCAGTACAGTAGGTAAATGGTAGGTATCACACATAAAATTTCACAATGGCAATACCTGGAATAAAAGCTGCTGGATCAAGCTCTTTGGGCAACGAGCATTCTTCCCCCTTGTGTGCCATGTCATGCAAGAGATCGGCCAACTTCATTTTATTTTCCAATCCTTGTATTTTCCAAAGCAAAATAAAATTTAACCATTTAAAGATTCTTTCAATTAAAAAAACTATAAAACAGAAGGGGGAAAAAAAGACTACACTAAAATTAAAATGCGGTAACCCTTCTTTATATTCCTATAAAACAGATTAATGCAAATAAATGATAATGTAAATAAGAACAAAAATGTCGTTTTTTTTTTTTTCAATATTTTTTTGTTAATGTCTTATTATAATGTATTAAGAATAATAAATGTTAACCATGCATTCTAGTTTCAGTTGGAATTCCTTCATAAATCTTGTACAAAAATTATTTAATTTCAATTACAATTTACGTATAATTTTACCGAAATTACAATTTACGTATAATTTAACCGAAATTATACGTAAATAAATCAAAACTGAATAGTGTACCTGAAAAAATATACCAATCACGGCCTCTCCTTTTGGCGGTGCTAATGCTTCTTTCTACACTATTATACAAATCTACATTCAAATGTACCTTTTGAAGTGCCTTTTACTGCTTGTACAGCCAGGGGAAGATTCATCAATTAAAATTTTTTACTTCAATTAATTGTTATTTTCTTTATTGGGCCTTTCATTCCTTTATCGACTAATGACTTTTTCATGTAGCTAAATGCTTCTTGTGATTGTTGTTTTGAAATCTTTAAAATCTTGCTCGAACTTTTCTTTATTTTTTGTTACTGGTTTTTAATATTTAATGGGGATAGATCGAAATTATCCACCTATTCGAGACATAAGTTTGTGGCTTCTCTGCAGTCAATGAGCTTTGTTATCCATCAACTACAAGTTATAAGAAATTTGTCAATGAAATAAAAAGAAAAAAATGAACTCCAAATTTTAAATAAGTGTTTTTGTATTAAAAATAGTTTTTACTCTTAAGTTGTTCAAATTGTAGTTTTTTTTCAATTTCATCTAGATGCAGATATTCGCTAATTTTAAATGTAAAACAGAATTTTAAAAAGTCACGAACATTCTCTTTCTCATTTGAATGCTTATTGATTTACTTCGTAATGTAAACGTGTAACAGTTTTTAAAAGTATACGTTATTTCAGTACATATTCATGTTTTTAATTAGATAACTTTAAATAAAAAAATCTCCATAAATTGGGGTATACTTATGTGATGTCCCATGTCTCGACTTACTTGAACTTACAATTAGTGTGGTCTTTTTGCACTTAAGTTTGGAGACCTCTGGTTTGTAACCTTTTAAAGATTACTGAATCATCCAAGAACATAAATTTCCAGTTTGTATGTCCCAATTCAATAGATGAAAACTAATCATATTTTCTCGTTTATTTCTACATCTATTTATTTGAATAAACAGAAATAATTCTTATCAAATCATGAATATAGATATCCATTACAGTAAAATAAAAAGGAAAATTAAAGTTACACTAAAAACTGCAAACACAGTAATGTAGTCAAAGTTTAGAGCGTAAAAACAACAACAACAATTTTTCGGTCACCCGACTGGCCTCCCTTTTTTTTTTTTGGGATATCCGACCGGCCTCCCTTTTTTGCGACAAACAGACCGGCCTCCCTTTTTTGCGACAAACAGACCGGCCTCCCTTTTTGCGGCAACAGACCGGCCTCTTTTTTTGGGACACCCGACCGGCTTCCCTTTTTTGGGAAACCGGTAATGGGTTGGAGTCCCAGCGGTACCATGGATGCTTGTAGTGGTTCGAAATCGACTTTAAACCGTAGGTCCCGGTCTAACATGATCGTAGAACGTTGCGGAGATATTAGAGAGTTTTTGCATACCGTATTTTGGACATCCGTTAGCTTTTTCTCCCTAGCGCGCATGCTCATAGGAAATTGCGCATGCGTATCAGTAATAAAGTTTCCTATGAGCAATCGCGCTAGGGAGAAAAACTAACGGACGTCCAAAATACGGTATGCAAAAACTCTCTAATGTTACTCCGCGTCCATAACTTATCTTCAAGCTACATGCACCTCCTGGGTAGTGCCAAGTGAGTAACGTCGGTGCAGCGCTTGCCTTAAGGCATCGAAGACAATTGTCTAAGTGTTTGCCAGCTGCATAAGAGCAAAAAAAAATTTTTGGTAACCAAAGAAAGACACAGGTCTGCTCAAATTATGGCAGTAAAATAGTCACATTAACTACAACTTGGTTGGAAGTAGCCAATTATCTGCATTTTAGCCGAGATTTAATATGATCATTAAGAGACTCCCCAAGGAGCCATAACGCAAAAATTTTTTTATTTATGTGCCACTCTCACGAATGGAAATAAAAAAAATACTGCATATATTCCTGCTGTCATAAGTCCTTTATTAATGTTGTCGTTTTAAATTATGAATTGACGCATCTTGCATCTAATCGGAAACTTGTCTTGCAAGAGACTTACGTCGATAATTCGCTAATACATCAAGGTGCAAAGTTAGGTAAGTTTGAAGTTCCAATTTTCTTATTTTT
Organism: Caerostris extrusa; assembly: GCA_021605095.1. Taxonomy (NCBI): domain Eukaryota; kingdom Metazoa; phylum Arthropoda; class Arachnida; order Araneae; family Araneidae; genus Caerostris; species Caerostris extrusa. The sequence goes on along the minus strand of BPLR01008528.1, from coordinate 75,991 downwards.
TCATTTTCCTATAATAAGATAATAAATTAATTATAATTCTATAAGATAGTTGAATCGTAAATTTAATTTTAAATATTTAGTACACCATATAAAAAGTGTTTTACGATGAATCAGTATAAAACAAAGCAACTACGAGGGGCCAATATTTTTAAAATTTATATAGATATATATAAATAAAATGTTTTGTTGAAATTAATGTATATATCATCTATTATATTAAGTTTTTTTCAAGCATAATGAATTTATAGTGTTTACACTACTTTGAAGTGAATTAGATTTTAAATATTATATATATATATTTATTATATATATTATTATTAAAAATCAAACCAAAATAGTATAAATAAAATATTATTACCTTTTATTTAGCTTTGGACACAATTCGCTTTGTATCTCAACATAGTTTGATTGCTTATAGGTTGTGGAAAATAGTCAAGGAATCTTCTGGATTTTCATTTGCGCAATATTTGTTGTTGTGGGTCATTACAGATTACAATATGTCAGACCTTGTGTATACAATACGAAAGACACCACTTATCACTGATATGATAACTTAAAACGTCCTAAATATAATGTCAGTAATGTCGTTTTGATAGTTAAAGATAGATGGATAGTTCTACAGTAATTTATAGTGAATAATATTACGACTCAATGTAATGTTTTCGAAATCTTCCTCAGATTCTCAGGCTGATAATAACGCATTTTATTTGTAATAAGATTTTACAATCATAAAACTGTTTATGCAATTTTAAATAGTTTAATGTATTTTTATCATTCAATGATATCATGTAGTGTAGTATATACACAAATAAGCTTAGACTTTGACAATAGATTCTTATTTTACAAATTTATTCACTAGGGCTTAAAAACATTTTTTTTTATTAAAGGGCTTTCATTTATTTATTTAACGAAACTTTGAAGCAATATTTTGTGTTGTGTAAGATTTCACAACACAAAGCACTTATTTTATAAGGCTTGTGAAGCTGTTGTTTTCGCAACGTGAAACGCAAATGCTTAGGTTTATCTAAGTATTTAGCTCCCCTTCACCAACTTTTTTTTCTAATACATTGGAAATATTTTCTGGTCTATGTATTTGTCATGTCAATCTCCGGCGTTAATAAGAGAGCTGAATCCCATGTCAAGTTACAAATCGAATCGAGTTCAGCTATAATCACCAGGTGACTCCTGGTCCAAGATTGATAAAGTTCATATTAATAAGATTGTTTAGAATAACAATTGACGAGTTTGCATCTTAATCTACTTTAAAGACACAGTTTCTGCATACTGTCACAATGACGCTAAAGGTAAACATAAATTCCATTCTTTGTTGTGGTACTTTTAAGCGCGCACGCTAAGTTATTAGATTTAGGGAGAATTAAAGTCATAGTAACGGTACGTAAAAACACTTCCTTGTTTGATGCTATACGATTCCAAGTCGTCTAGGTGTCTAGAAGTTTGTAAATTTAGTGGTTGGACACTCTATATTTCAGTAGTATGAAAATTCTGTAACATAAGTGCACATTTTTTCAATCCTACGATCTTTTCCGGGGTTTCAGTTAGATTGTCGAATACTTTTAGTGCTCTAGTCGAAAAAAACCAAAAATTACGATGAAGGGTTAAAATATGTTATGAACCTTCTTGATAAGTAAATATATGTGTCTATATTCCTCAATTTATCATAAGCATTTTTTTTTTTCTAATGCAGCTGGCAAACGCTTAGACAGTTGTCTTTGATGCATTAAGGCAAGCACTGCACCGACGTTACTCATTTAGCACTACCCAGGAGGTGCATGTAGATAAGCTACGGACGCGGAGTAACAATACTCCCACAACGCTCTACAATTATGTTAGACCGGGACCTACGGTTTAAAGTGGATTCCAAAAGCACAGCAAACATTCATGCCACCGCCGGGACTCGAACTCTGTGATACTGAGCGCCAGGGCGCTAGCCACTCGACCATTAGGCCCCCATTACCTAAGCATACTACTGTGCCCAAAAAGTAAGACCAACTATTTTTTTCAAAAGCTCTTTATTTATTCTTAAAAATTTATTTCATCGCCTTCAAAGTAAACCCCTCCGGACACAATGCACTTATGCCAACATTTTTTCCAATCCTCAATGCATGCTAAAAAGTCATCGGCAGGAATGGAATTCAAAGCGCGCAGCGATTCACGTTGAATCTCTTCAATCGACTCAGAACGGTGTCCCCCGAGTGGTCTTTTGAGTTTAGGGAATTAGCCAGAAGTCGCACGGTGTGAATACGGTGGTTGTCGAACGATATGGGTTTCATTTTTGGCGAAAAAGTTACGAAGAATCAATGCAGGCGCATTCAGTGTTTTCTGTACCAATCGAGATTAGACGCGTTAGAGGCCCAAAATGGAATTGACCGATCCTTTTGAAATTCCAACATCATCAGCAAGGTCTCTAATTGTAAATTGACTTTTGCAAGCACCAAATCTTTAATTTTTGGACGTGAGCTTCGTCGGTTGAGGTTGATGGTCGACCAGAGGGCTCTTCGTTTTCAATGCGTTCTCTGCCTTCTATGAACTGTTTATGCCACTTCTAAACATTATTTTCCGATATAGGAATGCTCCCTGAATGCCTTCTGCAGCATTCTATACGTTTCCGCAAACAAAATTTAATACAAGTTCTTTGCTCAATTAATTCAGACATTTCAAAATCACCGGAATCAGCTTTAGCGTGTCACAAAGCCAAGTATAACTCAAACACTAATGAATATTTTGACGTAAAGTTTCACACAGATGTCAAGGACAATGCCAACAACCTAAAAAAAAAAAAAATTGAAAATTCATAAGCCCCGGGAATTTTAAATTGAGAATTGGCGTTACTTTTGGGACACAGTAGTAGATTGTCCAATTTCCCGAAAACTTAAAAGAAAATCAGTTTTATTGGGCATTTTACACTGATAAAGAGGGTTCGATCCTTTCAAACCTGTGATTCATAATTTTTTCCAATCAGAACATAGTTTCAGTTGGAACACTCGAAGAATTAGAAAAAAAAAAGGATAAAAATAATAATAAAGGATATAAAACCTATACTTTGTACTTCTGATATCCAAGTAAGATCAAATCCATCGAGGTTATTTAGCCATTCAAACTGCTCGGAACTCATCTTGTCTGCGATTAGGATTTTTGAACCCTAGTAGACCACACCTGTTGACCCCTCAGGCCCCCTAATGACCTCAGTAATTGTGCAGACAGTTAGCCCAGGGAGAGACCGCATATGAAATATTCTCGAATGTTTGATAGGGAACAAGCAGTTATCAAATTGAAACACAGGATGCAGTCACAAAATTAGAAGCAATCAGTCCTGAAATTTCTGCAGCAAATATCTTCTGTAAAAAAATTTTTTTTTAAATCATTTAATTAGATTCATAGATGCCCTATGTATCTCGATATAAAAAATACATCTGTTAAGAAGATGGTATCTAATATCAGCAATTACATCTATATTATTACATATAAAAAATTTTTTTTTATTAAGCTGCATAGCAAATATATTGTTTTTAAGCTCATCATAATTTGCAGTAACATTTAGATATTTATTTTTAATGTAATTTTTCGAACTCATTTCTTAAGTATACGCATGTGTATACATATATATTCATCTCACATTATTTAAGTCAGATAGGTTTTAGCGAATTCAAACTTCTGCGATAAGCTGCTTAATCATTTTTGCTAGTGATTTGAACTTTTATGTTTTTTAGTAGTTTTTGATAAAACTTTCAATCACAATACTGACAGAGCCTCTCATGGCCTAGTGGTCACAAGCACGACAAGGAGGGCTCAGCTTCGTATCGCTGGCGTTATAGGTAGGAGTCACTGCTTTCAAAAACGAGAAGATAGCAAGTATTGACAAGTATCTCGCATCCATAGTTAGACTGACTGATTTTCTCTCATACGACTGATTTGTCCTGTTTTGTGCCTGTCTTCTCCCATTATAAGACATCAATATTAATTTTTGGGGGCACAAGGTACATATGGAGAGGAATTTTTACATGGCCAGAAATCTGATAGAAATCTTAAAATTCATGAGAAAAACACATAAAAAACTGATTGTGCTATGAAAAAGAAGATCGTTAATTCATATTCAAAAACAATAAATATTTTATGTTTATAAATCATATATTCATAAAATCAATCCTAATTTTAAAGCTCTTTGGTCATCCGTTTGGCAATAATATTTAATAATCCCATTGAAAATTTCATATAGATAGACTCTTCTAAATATGAAATAAATAGCAAAACGCTGTCAGAATCAAAGATTTTGCAAAAATAAATGTAATAAATAAAATAAGGTTTTCTCATTATCCATTGAAAACTAGTATTCTCGTAAATCTCCAAAATTGAAGTAATTGGTTTCAAAAAAAGATTGCCACCCAGGTGAGCTATTCATTAAAAAGCCCTCTGAAGATAAGGACAGGTCAAAGTGTTCTGCTAGCATTCGAAGTGAATCCCCAATGAACTGAGTAGACTCGCCAAATACGGTAACCAGCTGTGGAGTAGATTGATTAGTATTCAGAAGCATGCGTCTGGAAGAAACCGCGCTGTCTGTCTCGTCCACAAGGTCCGGTTTGCGTGCACCTGTTCGAGAACCCCAACAAGATAACCTTCAGAGGTAATTATTCCCCTCCTTAGTTTTGATACCAGAATAATTACCATCACATGAAAGGAATCTTTTTCTTCGCTTCTTTTTGATTTTTTGACTCCTCCATACTTTTCAAATAATGCTTCTGGCCAATTTCACTGGTCTGCAATACGAATGCATGGATTATTAATCAGGGATCGAAGGATTCGGAGGGTTCGAAACTTGGATGAGATCTATCATTTGAATAACTAAACTAGATGTATCATTTGAATGTAAATGTAATAGAATTAGTAAAACCAATAAAAATGGTTTTATCCGATCATGATTTCCTGCGACATAAACATCTATATTCGCAGAAGAGAGCTGTTAATAAAGTCCTCTATTTTATAATTCCTTCTGTTTATATTTAATGTTCCGAAGAAAAACAATTGGTGTAACATGTGTTTTATTTGTGAAAAAACATGTATTTTATTTTAATTGTTTTTAATACAGCTCGAAAATTTCTTTTTCTACCCCGCCGATGAAAATAGTCTTTATTGGTGGAAAGGAAACAGAAAGAAGCACAGACCTTTGTCACTTACATAGAATTTTGACAGGAACATTCTCTACCTGAAATATCGATTGGAATCAAACCTTGCAAGCATTAACAAAATTAACAAAGGGAAAGTAAAGATAAATAAGAACATTTAAAGTTAATTTAGCAAAAAATAATATATAAATAATATTGTGTATAAGAAAATTTTGTAACTAAATAGCTATAGTTAAAAAGTTGTTTTGATAATAATTAGCAAGAATTCTTCTTTGCGTGTTTATGCCGATAAGAATACGTTAAATGAAAAATGCGAATCAGTGAATAGGAAATGAATTACCTTAACTTGAAATATTGGCATTTAATACAAATCAACTGCGGTGATATAGCTATTGCTTTGAAATCTTTATTTATTATATCCAGGGCTACCAATGCTTGAGGTTTCGCCAAGATCTTGAGTTTTTACTTGAGATCTTACGTTTTATTTTCGAAAACTATAGAAAATCTTGGGTTTCGGGTCATGCTGAGGAAATATATATAGAAAATAAATATTATAATGTAAAAAAAAAAATATATTTAGGCAATATAATTTACTAGATCAGAACAATTTGACTAAACATTCACTGCAGTATCTATTACGTTTTCTATAATTCCGTCAGTATGATGTTTGCTTTCAATAAAAACATTAATCTTGCAAAACCTGATGCTAACTTCTGCGTCTGCTTTCTTTCATTTACTTTTGCTATGTTGTCTTAAATCGTGCTGATATACTCTACACTAGCAATAATGGTAAAAGCGTCAAGCTTAGTGAACAAAATACTCCGGCAAAAGAAACTTAAATGGTTATGCTCAGTGCTTCAAAGTAGAATGAATTACTGAAACAGATTGGTCAGGAAAAAGATATAAATGGCAGGGTAAACGCAGTCCACCTAGTTATGTAAATGATCCGAAATGTGCAGTACGATTTAAGGGAAGACAAGTTCAGTTAACTTAGTTGTCGCAAAGGAGACGTTGTCGTAGCAGGAGTTTAGTTGTTTCAGCAAATAGATGAAGACATACGTGATTGGACTCAGAAAGACAATTTGGTTCATTCGTTGTGTCAAGTGTCCTTAGTGTACAGGCTGTGCGAAGATGTTCGAGAGGTGCCTCGTGGATCAACGCCTTCACCGACAAGGATCCCACAATTCACTTTCATCGACACATGTGCATGACGTACTAGATACTCCTATATCAGGCAGGTCATGATTCAATGATTAATCGCCAATGGCTTGCTCTCATGGCCCTTGTTAAGTAGATTGTAATTTACCTAACATCCCAGGACCCACCGTTTGCAACGGGAAACGACTAGAGCCATGTGGATGAAGGAATGGAACATGATCGTGTTCTTCGAAAATTCCCGCATCTGTTTCAGCAATGATACTTAGATACTTAGGTCGCTGTATTGGTGGCAACACAAAAATCTGTGGATGACGTGCAGCGACCCTACTCTTCCTTCAGTCTAGTGCTATTTATCAGCAGGATACCTCAAATATTAGCCATGTGGCCATGCAAGGTACTCGAGTGCTTCCTTAGTCACCTGATCTCTCACCCATCGAACACATCTGAGAAGTCGCTTGTGAGAGCCGCGCTCGAAGGACGAATGGTTGACAGTGAATGCTTGTTTCTCTCTCAGGCACAATCTGTACACTCATTGAGCTTGTACTTCGATGTGTCACTATCTGCATCGCCACTCGTGATGTATCTACAGCTTACTGATCACCTGGTACTGCCCCTCAATGTATTACTGCATTTTGATGTGATAAACATAACTTATTGTCTTTCTGTTTTTGGCAATTTTAATCGCTATCTACGAAGACATTCGTAGTGTTACATTCTCAGTGTTACATAGTGTACATTTTGTAAGGTAGAAAAAAATGATGCCAAAAATTAAAATTATTTTCAAAGTTATGCTACTTTTATATGAGCCTTGCTGAATGATTTTTTTTTTAAATCGTGTGTTCATCTCCAGTGCTAAGTGCTTAAAAAGATTAGAAAATACAAAGTAATTTGTATTTGCATTATTCAACTTTAAATTCGGGAAACTGATTTTTTTTTTGAATTCAATAAAGTTTAACCACTTTGAAATATTTTTTTCAAATTTTAAATTATATTTAATTAAAATTTGAATTCAATTAAATAATATTAATGATAAGACTGAATAATAACTAAATTAGATTCAAAATTAGTCGCATTAAAAAATGATTAGTTAGTTTGAAGAGTATGCAGTCTAAATTATAATTTAAATAAACAAATCTAAACTGATAGTTAAATAAAGTTTCTTTATTCTAATCTTAAGTAATTTTACCATTTTTCTGTGATTTTTGAAGCATTTTATGTCTGTTCAAAGCATGCTTTTGAATGGCTTCTAAACTTTTTTTGTTCTAATGCAAATGGCAAAGACTTTGACAGTTGTCTTTGAGGCATTTAAGGCAATCCTGCACCGACGTTACTCACTTAGCACTACTCAGGGGTGCGTGTAGCTTGAAGATGAGCTACGGACGCTGAGTAACAATACCCTGGCTTCTAAACTAGAGGCTTCAAAACCCGAACTATTGAGAAGAAAAAAGTGTTAATCCCTAATTCCTTCCCAGTTTTGTGATCGCAGCAGTCCCCCCTTCCCAGGACTACCCTGGTTACGCTATATACCTGTTATTGGGGTTGACCTCGGGTCAAAGTAGTCGGCATTCTGAATCAACGATATATTTTATCATTATTTCTGCAACTAGATAATTTTTTTTTTTTTCTAAAAATGATCTTTTATACTAGTTTACTTATTTTACATTAGTATACTAGGTTTAACTAAATGACTTTCAAATTCTTAAGCAATTATTTATAATTATAAATTAGGCTTTCAATACCATGCATTAGAGAGTTTTGCATATCATTATTTTGATGTTAATTCTTTACACTAAATCTGCTAATTTGGAGCGCTCACTTAAATAATTTCGATATCACTAACATAGCAACACAGGCTTACAAATGCAAGTATGAATGCCAACGTTACAATTATACTTATACGTAACATAGTATTACAATTGCATGCAAATCATATTACATATACATGTATCAACAACAATTACCCTAACAGGCACTTGCGATCCAATGCATTTGTTGGCAACCGATGCTTTTGTTGGCAACATTTGTTGCTTCAGACGACTTTGGAACACTTACTTGAAGTATAAGGATGTTATGCAATGATTATTATTGGTAAATGTAACTGAAATACTGCTTACTACTTACTGTATAAATTACACTGACGTTTAATTTATACAGTGACGTGTTATGGATTCAGGTATAAATCACACTGACGTGTAATTTATACCTGAATCCATAAACTTACATTTTGATTGCATTATCGTCCAACTGTACCCATGCATTGCATTAAGCCTGCTTTGTAAACTTTATCTTACATCCTTCTCTTTTGATTAATTCATTTGTAAAGCGTCTCTTCAAGAGGCAATTCATTGTGTTTGATTACACGTTTTTATGCAAAAATGACTTATTTATGTTTAACATATCCTTTAAAGTTTGTCTCAAAACGTTTGACTTACCTTGTATATATACATGTACAATATGTGCACAAGAGTATATGTGGTGGTCATAAGATGATATGGTCATAAAGATGACTGCAGATTATTCGAAATTGTTCTTTGAAAAAGTTTAAGAAAATCCAAGCATCAGCATTGCTACTTTGAATGCCTAATCTGATATTTAAAAAAAAACTATAATTTTAAATTCTTGCTATATCTAAAACTAATGTGTCATCCATTAAAATATTTTTCTTTATTTTCTGCATGTGTAGAAATTTACGGTGTTCAATATAATATCCTATGAACAATCAGGTTCAGTTTTGCCTATATGAATATCTCACACAAAACCAGTATAAAAACACATAGGACTCACATAATATCATGGTTCTTGTCTCTAATTAGCTAACATGCAGACTTGCCTCGTTTACATATAGAGCACAAAAAGTCAATTATAAATTTTTCAATAAAATAAAATTTAATTTTTTTTTTAAATAAATAAATATTTTGCACAAATTTAAATGTTTTCATTAAAAATGCATTAGAAAAATCTTACAGAAATCGATTTTGTTACAAGGACAAGTTGGCCCAGTTCCCCTGAACTTTGAATAATTTAGTGTTTTCTAAAAATTGTTTTCAAAAAACAAGCACTTATTAGAAGAAAATTATGTATGCATTGCAGTTCTAAAAGATTTTGTCAATAACAAAAAAATATATATAAATGAAAATTATATAAAGGAAGCTTAAATGCTCTGAGGAATTGAATATTCGACTACACAAGAAACCGATACCTGATTGGAAATGATTTTATTTTCCATAAAAACCTGAATTTTTTATTACTTTACAATTACTTTGAATAGTTATTGAAGTGAAATATCCAAAAATGGTTGGAATTCACCGAAAGCATTGTAATATAAAAATCCTTCTTTCTATCCCACAGTCGGCCCACAAAGACTACATTTAGTTTTGTGGTAAAAAAGTGGTACCAAGAATCAACGAAACACAGTGGAACGCGAGCTTATTGCAATTTGGAAGTGTGCATGCCGGTATTTAGGTATAGAATATGTAAGTGATATTTTCGTGTCAAATATGCAAATGCTATTTGCATATTCAATATCTAAATGATAATTTCATTGGAAAGTAAAAACAAAAGATATAAAAGGTGTTAACAATTTTCCAAACTATATCAAAAGTTTAAAAGAAGTTTATACATGTCACAGATCGAGACAATTGTCTGGTCTAAATGCCAGTGAGGAAGTATTTTGGAACTTGTAGTATTCCATGTTATTATTTCTCGAGTTCGATACAAAACCATTACGGTATTAAATATGTACCATCAGTCAGCAAAGGAAGTTGAAAAGCGGAAGCGAGTGTGAAACAGCATGTGAGCATCGTGTATCGACAGTTGCACTACCTGGTAGGTGTTTTCCGCATTTTATTCCATACAAACACGAAAAAAAAAGTAACTTGCCGTCTTCTTTTAGCTCATGGTGCACTATATAGGAAGTGAATCAAAGACGTGGGACAAAAGTCCCTTCAGAATATTTCAATTGATAAAACAGTGAGTTAACCAGAAGAATAAGGAAGTGTAATGACCATGAGCCGGTTTAGTTTTGTTTTAAACTCCATTTACACTCACACATTCTTTTTTTTTCAAAAAAGTTTTTCTACCTCATGTGTATTCACCTTGCATTCTGCTGAACACCTGGAAAGATAATTAAATTTTTTCACTTTGCTCAATTCAACAATAGGTGTGGTGTGTAGTAGCTTAGTAGAAATTGAGTTGAATGATCTTTGACTTACATTAAAATAATGATTTATTTAATCAATTAAGCATCGTTTTTTTCTTTTAAAAAATAATGAAATCGCTCAAGTAGGCCATTTCAACAGTTTAATTGTCTATTTGAAGTTTTTTATAATTCCAGTAGATTAGCTATGCGATGGTTAAACATAATTAATTTAAGCTACACTAAACCAGAATGTCGATACAAAATAAATGAATCCCTTAAGCAAGTCAACAGTAGGGCTAGATCATTGGAAGTATTTCAAAGCTTCGGATTACTCTAAATTATTAGAGACAAGACAAAAAGCTCTCAAAGAAGCCGCGAGAATTCTTTTATTTCAAAATATTTGCCTTACCAGCATTTTCTCCACAAATCCTCTAATCAGTTGGCAAATCTTGAATTCAATAATTAATCGAGACTCACTATTGCAACCACTAATAAGACATATCCCTGCATGTCATCTGCGGGAAACATCTTCATTCGCTAGATTATATATATGCACGTTAAGAAGTCTTATAGAAATATAGAGACCAATGAAGTCTATCCAGGAATATCATTTGGCAGATAGCAACTGTTAATTTATATGAAATAGTTTCTCGCATTTTGGATCACAACTGTATTAGTAATCATTTCAAACAATTGGAGAACACTGTTCTATATCTTTTTCTTTTAATAGATTAAAATAAATAATTAAAGTATAAAAGAATATTTGTATTTATAGTTGCAATTAATAAATTTTGTCGGAATGTAGCAATAACTAGCTACAAATATTTAATATATTATTGCAAATAATTAAAGAAACATTTTTATGTCATCAATGCAATGAGTTTTAAGAAGTGACTAGAAATTTTCTCTGAGTTATTAAAAAAATAAATCATTTTGACTTTTGGTATGATGGTCATCATCATCAACATCAGTGGCACAACAGCCCCATGGTGAACCAAGGCCATCTGCCTACTGGCAGATTTCGAGACAAGAGATGTTTTCTTTTTACGAGATAGAGTTGTCAGTCCTGCGCCCAACGTACTACAGTCATATTAGACTGGGATCTACGGTTTAAAGTGGCTTCCGAACCACTGTGGTCTGATACTAGAAGTGATACTACTGTATTAACTTGTTACTTACTACTGTATTAATTGTTAACTTGTTACTGTGTTAACTTTTTTATTTACTTTTAATCTTTTGAAAATATATAACGTTCCATAGGAACCAATAAGTAAGAATTTTTTTAATTAATGACGTATTAAGAATATTATGTTCCAAAAGTTTTTTGTTGCTTACAATTGATCAATTTGAATGAAGAAATTTTTTTATAATTATATTATAATACGCCTTACTTTTAAAAGTTTTTTTTCTTTTTCAAAATTTGATAAAATAGCACAAATATCTAGCTCCTTGAAAATATTGTTTTGAATTTGGACTACATAGAAATCGAAGTCACACTCTTATAAATATATTATGATGAAAAATTCAATATGTTTAAAGCTACGTGGCTTAAAACTGTAAATTCTTTTAACAATTGAACTATATATAATAATACAAAATAAGATACATGTATTATATACAAAACAAAAGATTAAGATTTTTGCATTAGAAACTGTTCAGATAATTTCTTAAAAAATAGATTAATTTTTTTTGTTCAGAAATTTAAAAGGAAACAGTCGTTTAATAATCAAGGCTTTAATCTGCTCGTGTTTTAAACACAAATACGATTGCTACTGAACAATATATTTATATGAATATATTTTCAAATCGTAACGACTTCCAAAGTCCCGGACTTTGAAATGGTTTCTAATAAAAATGTGATGTTTAATAACATTAAATAATAAATTGTTTTCCATATTTTCTAAATGATTTCAAGTCCTTTAATTTGAATCTTTAGTAAAGGCTTGCTGAACTATGAATAATAATACAAAATAGGTTACATATATTATATACAAAACAAAAGATTAAGATTTTTGCATCAGAAACTCGATAAACTGTTCAGATAATTTCTTAAAAAATAGATTATTTTTTTGTTCACAAATTTAAAAGGATACTGTCTTTCAATAATCAAGGCTTTAATCTGCTCGTGTTTTAAACACAAATACGATTGCTACTCAACGATATATTTATATGAATATACACTCATGTCCATAAATTAAGGATAATTCAGAATCACACAGAAATTGAACTCTAAAATAAAAATTTCACCTGTAGAATTATCACACATTTTGAAGAAGAATATGCAAATTACAGGAAACCACCAGATGGCGCGGATAGTACGCCACAATGACGAGAGTGTAAGAAAGGGGTATATCAGGAATGGCGGCAAAGAAGTAAAATTGTTCACAAGCGCTTTAAACGCCTTTCAGTGCAATAACCGCATAGTTATGGCACAAAGGAAGCATTTGGATGATTTTTTACGAGGTAGAATTATCGGACGACTGGAATATGGACGTACCCAGCTGGAGGTATCCGAGGAACTTGAATCGCCCAGAGTGTCATCTCCAGGCTTTGGGAACGATTCCAAGATGATGGTAATGTGAGTAGATGTTACAGCACAGGTCGCGCCCGAGTTACAACGCCGAATGAGGACGGGAATTTAACAGTTACTGCCAAAAGAAACAAACGGAGCACAACATCAGACCTGTCTCGTCAGCTCTCTTCAGCTACCGGTACAACAGTTTCAAGGCAGACCGTGTACAGACGCTTAGGGCACATTGGTCTATATGCTCGTAGGCCTGTTAGATGTGTTCCACTTACCGCAACTCACTGTCACCTACGATTAACCTGGAGTAGAGAGCATGCATTGTGGACACCGCAACAGTGGTCTTGTGTGATGTTTTCCGACGAGTTCAGGTTTAGTTTGCAGTCTGATTCTCGCCGGACTTTCATATGGAGAGCGCCAGGTACCCGTTACCACCAAGAGAACACCATTGAACGACACCGTTACGGTGGTGCAGGATGGCTCGTTTGGGGAGGAATTATTCTTGGTTCCAGAACTGACCTGCATGTTCAGAGTGTAACGATGACAGGCCACATCTATCGGGATGTGATTCTGGAACAACATGTACGTTTGTTTCTTCGGGGCGCCATGGGTGCTGAATTTCTGTTTATGGATGACAACGCCGGTCCTCACCGTGCAAACATTGTAGACGAATGCCTTCAATTGGAGGATATTAACCGTATGGATTGGCCAGCATACTCACCGGACTTGAATCCAATAGAGCATATGTGGGATATGCTTGGCAGACAAATTGCAGCCCGTCAACCCCTCCCACCTGTTAACCGGAACTTCGGAGGGCATTACTTGATGAGTGGTGTAATATTCCCCAAGATCAGATTGATAATTTGATACTCAGCATGCCTAGGCGTTGTAAGGCCTGTATTGCATCGTCCGGGAGACATACCCTATATTAACCATCATACTAACCATGTTATACTGTTTTTTGTAAATAGGTTCTTTTTTGAAATTTGCTCCAGGAGTAAAAATCGCAATTTTTATTAATTATGTCAAACATATAGCATCTTTTTTGCACTTTACCTTTTGTTTAATAAATAGACTTTACAAATAAGTCAAATTTGTTTTGCTTCTGTCTCTTTCTTTGCTTGAACTTAATTATCCTTAATTTATGGACATGAGTGTATTTACAAATCGTAAGGACTTGCAAAGTCTGGACTTCGAAATGGTTTCTAATAAAAATGCGATGTTTAATAACATTAATTAATAAATTGTTTTCAATATTTTCTAAATAATTTCAAGACCTTTAATTTGAATCTTTAGTAAAAAGGCTTGCTGTAAGCCAGAGATAATTTTGAAGCAGAAATTATGCCTACTAATGTGTTCAAAAAGTAAGACCAATTTTCAATTTAAAATTCCTGGGGCTTATGGAATTTCAATTTTTTTCTTTTTTTAGGTTGTTGGCACTGTCCTTGACATCTGTGAGGAATTTGACGTCAAAATATTCATTAGTGTTTGAATTACGCTTGGCTTTGTGAGACGCTAAAACTGATTCCGGCGATTTTTGAAATGTCTGAATTAATTGAGCAAAGAACTTGCATTAAATTTTGTTTGCGGAAATATATATAATGTTGCAGAAGGCATTCCGTGAGCAAACTATATCTGAAAGAAATGTTTAGAAGTGGTATAGACAGTTCAAAGAAGGCAGAGAACACGTTGAAGACGAAGAGGCCTCGGGTCGACCGTTTTGAGTCGATTGAAGAGATTCAACGTGAATCGCCACGCGCTTTGAAAGTCATCCCTGCTGATGACTTTTTAGCATGCATTGAGGATTGATAAAAAGTTGGCATAAGTGCATTGTGTCCGGAGGGGATTACTTTGAAGGCGATGAAATAAATTTGGAAGAATAAGTAAAGAGTTTTTGAAGAAAAAATAATTGGTCTTACTTTTTGAGCACAGTAGTAGAAATCGAAGTGACACTCTTATAAATACATTATGATGAAAAATGCAATTTGTTTAATGCTACATGGATTAAAACTGTAAATCCCTTTAACAATCGGACTATAAATAATAATACAAAATAGGATACATGAAATATATACAAAGCAAAAGATTATTGCATCAGAAACTTGATAAACTGTTCAGATAATCTCTTAAAAAATAGATTAATTTTTTTCGAGATTCATTTAATTAATTTCGAGAGATTTAAAAGGAAACAGTCAGTTAATAATCAAGGTTTTAATCTGCTCGTGTCTTTAACACAAATGCCATAGCTACTGAACGATATATTTATATGAATATATTTTCAAATTGTAAAGACTTCCAAAGTCAAGACTTTGAAATGGTTTCTAATAAAAATATGATGTTTAATAACATTAAATAATAAATTGTTTTCCATATTTTCTAAATGATTTCAAGTCCTTTAACTTGAATCTTTAGTAAAAGGCTTGCTGTCAACCTTTGAGGCAGAAAGTATGTCTAAGTAGGGACGAGTGTCTGCAGATGACGCCAACTTCCTGGCAACCTTTTCGTAGGATGATCACCGGAAGTGCGAGTGAGTCATGGTTAACTCGTTTAGTGAGAGCCCGCACAGCTGCTCAAACAATTATGCGGATTGTTAGTTTGACTAATTAAGCACCTGTGTTTGTCTTGAGAAGGAAATCACTTCTTTCTTCGTTGGTTGCCCTTTCAAAAGAAACTGGGATCGAGTTCGAACTCAAACATAATAGGGAACACTGGGAGGGGAAAGAACGAGTTCCAGGGATTCAAAAGAAATAATGAGTGGTAATATGATAGACAATTATAAATAAAAATTTACTTGGTCATGCTCTGGTACTACCACTGGTACTTTACCTATGTCGAATATTTTTATATTATTTTGAAAATGGGGGTGAAATTAATCAGATTAATATTTTATTTCTATTACAGATTAGTTATAAAGAAAGAAATAGATGTGTGTATGAATTGTTCAGAAAAATTTCAATAAAAATACAAGGCTTTGCAGAAAATTCCTTTAAGGAATAAAAAATACAGAAAATATTAAAAAAAAAAATCCTTAAAACCGATTTTCAGCAAAAAGGTAATCTACTTGGTTAATCTGTTTTAAAATGCAGTTAAACATTTGAATTATTAGAGTTTCAAATTTTTGAAATGAAACATTCGTAAATTTTTTGCTTTCATTAAATTTACACAGACAAAACTCATTCTGATTTCCATATCTTCCTGAGATGCAAAACGCCATTATAGGATTTTTTTTTTTTTTTTTTTTTTTTTTTACACTTACTTGGATCGAATTCATTCTTATTTGCAAAGTCCCCCTGAAATGCAAAAAGCTGATAGAGAATTTTTTATTTATATTTTCAGTTTCAATAAAGTGCTGTAGAAAAGCTTCCTATTTTCCCAGAATCTCATTGATTTGTTCAGATTCTGCTTGCACTTTTGTACACTTTGAACTAATTTCTGCATATCAAACCAGTTGTAGGTATCTGCATCTGTATTTCGCTATATTTTTAATAACAGCCTTTTTAAATTGCATGTAGATTTTTTTTTTTTTTTTTTCCAGCTTTAAGAATTGAACTCATGGGTGTCAAATTTATTTAATGAACTAGATTTAAGAACTTTTATAAAAGCAATGTTTTTTTCCCAAAAGTTTTCGAATGTTCGGTACTTAGACCTTTCTTCACTAAATCTACAAATATGTAACCTATCCAGTTTTAATTAGGGTTCACTAACTGCAATGTACCCATATTTTGCCATCATGGGTTTGAATCCATACCCTCATTTGGGGGATCTCACGTTACTGCTCAGCCCAAAGTAGGGACCCTCCTGTCCGGCGGATTCATAGGAAATCTCCTATTTTAAATATAACAACAACAAAAAAAGATAGTAAAATACATAAAAATAGAACAATAAACAAATAAATATAGAAGTTTTTTCCAAAATATAAACGCGTACACGATCACGAACAGAAATATTTCGTCAGGCCTGCTTTGTCGAAAATTTATGCCCATTATTTGTTTATTTTATTTATTTATACACTAAGGTGCAAAATTTAAGCATGAATGTAATTTTTTCAAACAGACAGTAATGAAATTGTAGAAAAGGCGGTTCAAGATTACAATAAAAAGAAAGACAAAAGGTGCTGCTATAAGCATTTTCTGCACGTTTAAGTGATCTCGTACGTGTAATATGGCTAGCAGAAACCCTTTTGATGACTTTACACGGGATAGAATGTACGGCAAGCTTTAAGGAAAGGCATAGTGTGACAAGCGTAGCCGAAGAGTTTCGAACCGATAAAAGTAAAACTTCACGAACTTCGAAAGCCTTTTCACCTTAAGCAAAAGAAAGCTTGAAGGTAAGTGGTGAAGAAAAACAAAGCGCAAATTTATGACCAATTTATCATTCTGCAGGCGAAAAAAAGAGATCGATCAGTGTGCAACATTGCTCAGCAGCTGTGTACGGCGACGGCGTCGTGTGTTATTGTGACCAGATGCCTTCCTAAAGATGATCTTCACGCCTACTGTCCTGAACACTGCATCCCATTCCCAAATACCCATTAGCAGCGACGCTTAGGCTGATGTATGAAACACAAAGTCTGCACATCTCATCAATGAAGTTCTTGTCTGTGGAAGCATTATGATGAACCGGCAGACTAAGTTTGATGATTTATTATTATTGATTTATTATTACCGGAGATTAAGAGATTGTCAGCAAATGATCCTCTCCACGTGTTTCTGTTCCGAGGTGCCATTGGGGCAGACTTCGTTTTTATGGGCAATAACGCCAGGACACATCGGAGTCATGCTATTAAACAGTTCCTAGAAAGGAAAACACCCAACAGCTTAAACTGGCGCTCATTGACGAATGGACACTCTTATCTGGTGTTGAGTTTATAGAGACAGTTCCAAGCAACCATTGCAATAAGTGAGCTCATATTCTTTACTAAGGGTCATCTGTTTGTTATTTTCTAAGCCATTCAAGAATTTGAAAGCCTTTTTTTTTTATTCCATACTATATGCAATTTATTCATTATGTGTGCGTTCTATTCATGTTTGTGTTATATGCATGCATTCTATTGCTTTTTGCGTTAATATGCTTTCTTCCTTCTTTAAATGCAAAATAAACACCCTGAGATACTTTGTATAAATGCAGAAGAAGCTTTATACCTTTTTTATACTTTTTTAAGACTGCAAAAGGCATTTTATCATTAGAAATGTTCTTTTATCTCTAGAGACTCTTATATCAGACAAGTCATCGATGCAAATATTAAAAGCTATCGACGTTTTGTGAGGAAAGAATCGTTGGAATATTAAGCTTCACAAGTTGCCTGCCACTTCGACCGTTCTAACTACCATTGTTTTACTTATGTCAAATATTTTTGTATTGAATTTTTATTTTGTGAGGAAATGTTCTAACCAGGGAAAGTGAAGAAGTCTACATACACACGGCGCCCTGACTCAGGATGCCCTCGGAAGACCAAAAACCGGGAAGACCACCTCATCATTAGACAAGTAAGCCCACGCCTGACATTCATGTACAGATGGATGGATCTGTACGGGTCCCGTGAGCTGCCCTTAACACATTGTGGTCTCCGTTTGAAATGATAAGTCTCCGCAACTGAACTGTGAGGACAGATCATCTTCAGCGACAAATCGAGAAAACGCGTGGGCTCTGATGACAATCGTGTACGTGTTTGAGAGCTCATGATGAAGGCTTCAATACTACATACTATAGGGAGCGGCACCTACACCTGTTGATATGGGGGCCATTCTATATGACCCCTCTAGCCCACTTCACCATGACCGCTTCACTATGGATTCATGGCATCATTTAGCCACCTGTGTTGACAGGGCTTTCCAGATGCATTTTTCGATAGTCTAATGATCAGCAAGACTGTCCCTCCGTCCAGTCTTTACATTTATCGCGATTTCTAATTGGGTCAACAGATTGGCCAGCGTAGGTGATCGAATGAGAGACATGCTTACAACAAATGTGGAATAAGAAGTCGCAGGATTTAATAAAAAAAAGCCTCAATGCCCAACTGAATTGCATAGCACTTTCAAGGTAGAGGGGTCATATGGTTTCTTAGTGAAACAATCAATAATCTTTTTTTCTTTCATCTTGTAATGACTTACTTCTATCATTGTTAAAAACATACATATCAAGGTTTTAACGATTCCTTCTTGGTTTAGGGAAGTTATTTTTATGGAAATGTGTGTAGTTCATTGTTTACTCTAAATCACGAATTTGAATTCAAAAGTAACAAAAGATTATCATTGCATATTCCTGAAAACCTGGCTGATTTTCAAGAATGGAAGCTTAATCTGCATTTTGTTTTTTAAAGTGCAATAAATTTTAACAATCATCAACTGTAAGAAGAAAAATACAATTCTCAGTAGTTTTAAACAAGTTGTTTGTAATTACCGGTACTTTGAAACTGAGGTCATTCGACATTAGAAATGCAACAGATTCAACATTACCCAGGGAGCTACTTGGGCTGTTATACTACAACCCCATTTTGTAACTACACCTTGGATCCAAACTCATTCAAGAAGGTTTCGGGAGGTTTCGACCAAACACGCATTCCGGCCTACAGATTTATCATGTCCTCATTTTCTGCATGTAGAATAAAGGATGTCACTTATTTTTCTATCACTTTCTTCCAAAAGTATAGAATCGCTATTTCCAACAAGACTTCTAATTAGTTTATTTATTACATTTTTGAAATCTAAACCCATGCCTAAATCTAGCGACATTTTGAAAGAAAAATTTAATGTTGCGGGAAAGAATTTCACTCACATTATAGGAGGGGGGGGTAAGGGGAAACATATGTCACTGAAAAAGAAAGGTAAGGTAAAATAAAACTCTTCAAAAAATGTGTAAATATTTTTTAAAAAAACTTAAAGAAAGGAACAGCTATATCCCAAGATTTTTTTCCCCTCATTCAGGAGACACATCTAGATATTATGCATTCACCACTGTATTTACTAATAGGCACAATCTCAATGGCGATTGGTAATTCTCAAGAAAATGTTCAAAAAGAGATAGTTTGCCAAATTCAAAATAAAAAAAATTTATGTGATGAGATTAAAAAGACAAAATGTTCGAAGATTTGAAATTATTTTTAAAAAGTGGTGTTTTTGAGCTGTATTCGAGACATAAAAATGCTCAACATTTTAAATAATTCTAATATATATTAATAAAAATTCTAAATTTGGAAGATAAAAACATATTAAGGATTGATTTACTGGTGTGAATCACATTTACGAATAAAATTATGTAGGATTAAAGGTCTTAGTGAGTTTCAACTGAAATTGTCCCGAAATGTCTGCTGAAAGTATGTGAGATCCTTACTTTTTTTCAGGATTGTGTAACACAAATGTAGTGACATTTTTAACATAGAAATTATTTTTTCAAGCGAAGTTTCGGATTATTGTTGGTTCTAAATCCTGTCTCTAAATCCCTTCCTCGTTCTGCCAATATTTTTAACTTGCGGTGCAAATTGTTTAAAATTCACAAAATGAAAACCAGCTCTACCGCACCGAATGAGAGAAGCACACGCCCTAAAAAGAAGCTCCCATCCGCGCATTCAAGGACAGTTAATTACGTTACTACGCCTTTTACACCGCCCCATTCACTAACATGACTAATTATAGAAATTAGCATAAATAACTGTCAATTAAAAACTACAACACTCGATTGGTTACTGTCAAATGCACTCTAGTTAAGGCGGGGCGAAATTTTAATGAATGGGTATCAGTGCCCTCTATGTGTCATGACCTGAAATTCATTTCATATAGCGAAGTATCACATTAGCTTTTTTTTTTTTTCGAGTGTGTTGAAAGATAAGAGACAGATGAAGTAGGATGTAATTGTCTTCATTGTGGAGCAGCGGTGCTGGGGAAGGAGTACTCAATCCCTTCATTAAATAGTCGACAAGAATCAATTTTCTTAAACACCATTTCCTTAAACAAATCATACTGAGGTAAGAATATGGGCATGCATATTTATCACAACTTATGAATACCCTTTTCTATGCACAGTAGAGTTACTTAATCTTTAATATTAAAACTCATTGCACGTCTTCAAGGTCGCTCTGAAGGCAAGTGACTGGTTTTTCTATATCCTGGAAGGTCAAAAGATTCATATCCCCGTAATGTTCTATAACAAATGCATCATCAGATATAACATCGAAACAAGTACGGGCTTTTATTTATTTTTCCAAGATAATGCGAATCTAAATTGTGTTCTTTTTCCTTTTTTTTTCCAGGGAAGATTCTTACACCATCATGTTGTTCGTTAACTTCGCAGCCCTAATCCTCGTAATTCCTCGAGTCAGTTCCGAATACCCTCTTAGTTTCATGTATGAGCATCTGATGGATTCTATTTTAGACTTCTCAATGACTGGCTTCAATTTGCTGGTCCAGAATAGTCCTCAGCAAGGCAACGTCCTTTATTCGCCCTTTAGTATCTACAATGTACTCATGATGGCCCATCTTGGAGCGAGAGGAAAAACTGCTCAACAAATATGTAACACTTTGGGAATCTGCCACTTCAACAAGACGACGGTAAGGTTCTCTTTTATTCACTTTTAGATTGTTTAGGAATTGATGGCAACACATTTGATTTACCCTTCTCTGAAGCTCAAAAATATATACAATTTCTTTTTAAGCTAAGATTTCTTCTTAAAAACGCATATATATTTATTCAAGTTGATTCCATTCGTTATTTGCAATTTCATTTTTAACATATGTGAGTTTGATTTATTTGGATATAACCATCAAAAACAGAGATAGTTTTCAATCATGTTAAGTGTTAGAGTTTAAAAATATTATTCACAATTGTATAAAATAATACTTATCAAATCTCTATGTAATAAAAATGAATTAAATATTATATTTTTTTTACTAAAATAATTAAAAGAAACTGTGAGAAAAATAAAGTTAAAAGAAACAGTAAGACTTCAAAAAAAAAAAATTATTCATATATAACCACTTTGAGATGAGAAGTAATTTTAAGAATAGAGCAGATTAGTTTGAATTTTTTAATGTCTCGTCTTTATTACAATAATAATAATTTTTATGTACATAGAACTATATTATAAATTACAACATGTATCAAAATAATAAATGTGTATAAAAATACAATAAGAATTGTGAGAGACAACTATAGATTTTAAACACCAAACTCCTTTAATGAATGATATGTAGAAATGGTAATATTCAATATATCATATGTATTTGTTTATTTAGTAATTAAAATGCAATTCTGTTTTGACATAAATTTAATACATGACGTAGGAAAAGTATTAATTATATGCATATGAATAAATAATAAGCTAAATAAAGCTGATGAAATCATTCTGAACAATGAAATCATTTTAAAAATTCAACTGAAGAAAAAGAAAAATACGAAACATTACAAATATTTTTAGGTGGAATTTAATTGTAAACTTAAGACATTTTCAAATTGAGCGCACGAGGTATTCTTCATAAAATTTTGTAAACTTTATTTTTAGTAAAAAAATATTAAAAGTGTAAGTTAAAAACAAATTGAAAGACTGAGTGAAATTGAATTAAACTCCAAAAAAATTGGAATTGTTTTTATCTATAAGAAACCAGTTCAATTAAGTATGCGCAACTTATATGCGGAGTTTGTGATTGCGTATCTCTTTGTCTATCTATCTCTGTGTGTGTGTGTGTGAGAGAGAGACAGAGAAATTCTTCTGTTCGATGCTGTAAAATTTGTTAAATTTTAATATTTTTTGATATATTCAAACATATATATATACAGTAGAACCTATGTAAGTCGAACTTCAAGGGAGACGCCAAATAATTCGAGTTATAGAGTTTTCGATTTATGGAGCATTTCCACTTACTCAGTTTTGTAAGGAAATATTCGACTTGTAGAGGTTTAGATTCTTCCTAACTTATTTTGAGTTAGAGAGGTAAAATAAGTAAAAATTCAAGTTACAGAGGTAATAAACATGTTTATTTGCAACTTAAAAGTTATATTATGTTCTACAATAAAAATCAAAACAATTCCGAAACAAACTTAAAATTAAAAATATTATGTATTAAAAAGTCAGTTATTATTATTTATTTATTTATTATTATTATTTATTTATTTATTTATTTATTTTTTTTTTTTTACACAATTCATATGTATCTATAGCATTATCTAAGCTATAAAGAGCAAGAAATTCTTTTTCTTCCGAGTTGCTATTTCATAGAATTGGTTATTCTATTTACTATATACTCATACATTTTTTCTAAGAAATAATGACGTGCATTGTCGGCAAATCCTTAAAGTCGGTAACTTATTTTTACTTCGAGCTATAGAGGTAATTAGTTTCAAATGATCGAGTTGTAAAGGTTGTAAAAAGATTGTAAAATCAAATATTGCTATTGTTCGAGATACAGAGGTCCAATTTTTTTTTTTTTTCGAGTTACGGAGGGAAAATCTATACCAAAATGGCTTGTGGGGATGGACTAATTATTTCGACTTATAGAGGGTTGAAATTTCGAGTAATGGAGGTTTTGGGGCTTGAAGGGAAGGGAACAAAAAATTTTTCCAGTTATGGAGGTTTTTGACTTATCGAGGTTCTACTGTATATATATATATATATAATGTAAAAATAAATAATATTAAATCAAAAGAACAAAAAAAATAATAATTCGATACATATCATTACTCTGATTTCTGAATTGTTCTGATCAATTTTTCAAGTAGCTAGTGCAAAAGGTTTCAATGAAATGGTTTGTATTTATCAAATATTCCTGCGTACAAATGTTTGTTCACAAATCTATATGAATCCAAATCGGTTTACGCATTTTATTGCATTATCTATCACTATTCACAGGTATTTCGTTAAGCACAATTTTAAAAGTGAACGTGTTTTGAGAAATCCATAAAGTGTACAATGCATTCTTGAAACATGCATTTATCGATGCCTTAATAGACTCTTGTTGTAAAAGTAAATGAGAAATTAAGAAAAAATAGAACTCGGATCAAGATTTTGCATCCAGGCTATCGACAAAAGTTCTAAATTTGCAATACATTCGAAAATATGAAAGGAAATTTTTCTTTAATATTTAAATTTTTTATTAAACTAGAGTTCGTTACTGTTTAATGTTTCTGTCTTTCGTCAAAATCTCGATGAAAATGATTCACCTTATTTGATTTTTAAAGTCAAACTGATATACGACACGTATAAGCAACTGTGTACCCTCTCGTATCTATAGTCTATAGTCGCTTTTCTAATTCATATGAAATTTTTTCAATTTCTTATTTCGATACAAGGACACCATTATATGAACACTATAAGATAGTAATAAAATAGACAGCTCTGTCCTATTCGGAAGGAACAGAACGTCCTTAGCGTATTAGTATTGACTCCTTTTCCGCAAGTATTGCCTCAGAAAAACAGTTGTATATTTTTGTATTAATGCGCATAAATTTATTAATCAGAAATATGTAATGACACACAGATTATTTCTATCCCACAAGAATAAAAAAAAATAGTGAAATGCTCTTGATACATTACAAACTAATATGTAATGATAATGAACATAACATACATAAAAAAATTATGCAAAATATCAAAAGTAATGCTATTTATTGATAGAATATAGCATAAACGACAAATATCTAGAAACATATTTAATTTGCATTTTTAGAGTTTTAAAATTAAGGTATATTTTTAAATTTTTAAGGTTAATTTTTTAAGGTAATTTTTTTTCTCTTCTAGCCGCCTTTTTCCAATTCTCAATACATGCTAAAAAGTCATTGGCCGGGATGGCCTTCAAAGTGCGCGCCGATTCCCGTTGAATCTCTTCGATCGTCTCAAAACGGTGTTCTCGGAGTGGTCTTTTGAGTTTCGGGTATAGCCAGAAGTTGCATGTTTTAAACAAGGTGGTTGTGGAACGATATGGGTTTCATTTTTGGCGAAAAGTCACGAAGAATCAATGCAGTGTGAGTTGGCGCATTCAGTGTTTTCGGTAACAATCGAGATTTGACGCATTTGAGGCCCAAAATGGAATTAGCCGATCCTTTTGAAATTCTGACATCATCAGCAAGGTCTCGAATTCCAAAATTGCAAATCGACGGTTTGCAAGCTCCAAATATTTAATTTTTGTACGTGAGCTTCGTCGGTTGAGGTTGTTTGTCGACTAGAGGGCTCTTCGTCTTCAACGCGTTCTTTGCCTTCTTTGAGCTGTTTATATCACTTCTAAACAATTCTTTCCGATATAGGAATGCTCACCGAATGCCTTCTGCCTAACACTCAAATAATATTCCTTGTATACAGTTTGGTCCGGCGGAAGGAATTCATAATGCACCACACCACGTAATCGAAGAAAACAGTCAGCATAACCTTAATTTTTGAGCGACTTTGGCGCGCTCTTGTCGATCTTGCTTCACCTTTGTCACGATATTCGCTCGATTGATCGGTTGTTTCCGGGTCGTAAGCATGAATCAAGTCTCATCTCCAGTTATGATGCATTTCAACTTGTCCTGATAGTCAGAAAGCATTGTTTCACACACTTCAATGCGACGATGTTTTCCAAAAATTCAGTGTTTCGGGACCAATCGAGATTTGACGCGTTTGAAGCCTTTTGAAATTCCAACTTCATCAGCAAGAACTCTAATTGTAAATCGACAGTTTGCAAGCATCAAATCTTTAATTTTTGGACGGGAGCTTCGTCGGTTGAGGTTGAAGGTCGACCAGAGCGCTCTTCGCCTTCAACGCTTTCTCTGCCTTCTTTGAACTGTTTATTGAACGTTGAACTGTTTATATATTAAGAATTGTAAACAATTCTTTCCGATATAGTTTGCTCACCGGATGCCTTCTGCAACATTCTATACGTTTCCGCACACGAATATTCATTCCGCAAACAAAATTTAAGGCAAGTTCTTTGCTCAATTAAGTAAGACATTTCATAAATCGCCAAAATACTTTTCGCGTATCACAAAGCCAAGTGTAACTCAAACACTGATGAATATTTTGACGTGATATTTCACACAGATGTCAAGGACAGTGCCAACAACCTAAAAAAAAAGAAAATAAATTGTAATTCCATATGCCCGGGAAATTTAAATTGAAAATTTGTTTTACTTTTGGTCATAGTAGTATATGTTAAAACCCTGAAACCAACTCTGATTTGAAAAATAAATAATGAAATAGTAAACATATAGTTTGAAAGATATAATCCTCAAATATAAATATAAAACCTTATAATATATTAAAAATATATATAATATTACAAAAACTTTTGAACTGTAAAATAAACACTATAAAACTTATTAAATGTATATACAATAAAACCCTGAGATAAAAACTTCAAACTAATTTAAAACTTCTTTTGATTTGATGAATATAATATATATTCCTCAAAGTGAAATTGCTACATTATGATGCCCGTTATAAATTTTATATGAATTGCATATACTCAATAAAATAGCTTTTAAAACATTCTATATTCCTTTAATCTGATAAATAAATATATTACTTATCAGTGAAAAGAGTTTCACACATTTTTTTTATTCAAGTATACTCAGAGCCATATTTAACTAAAAAAAAAAGAGGATTAATTTGATAAGTCGCTCTACGGTAATTTTTTGCACACTTTGGGCTGATTAGACCAGGACTTTCAGTTTAACGTAGATTCGAACCACTAACAAACATCATGCCACCACCAGCATTCGAACCAGAAGCCTGTGGTACCAAAGGCCAGAGCGCTAGCCAATTAACCATCCGGCCACTTACGAACCAATGCAAGACCAAACGTGTTGCTGAAGCGCACTGTTGTACATGACGAGCATGCTGACTTTAAATCCCTATGCACGCTCTGCTTTGTTACTGCTCCATAGTTAATACCTGGCCACCAGCTAAAAAGTCTCGTCACTGCCTACAATATAAGGTACGCTAAAGTAGGGTTGCTGTTTCTGGGCACATTTACGAAACCATTCGTCTCAGGAAATAGTAGATATGTAGCCTTACACAAGAAGGCTTCCTACACTACACTTCCCATCTCCTGTGCCACCACAGTTTGGAAAGGAGGTTCCCAAGGGTGGCATTTGGGGATTCCTCCCTTAGCCCAATGGATTCATGGTGACCATCCTCGGCATGGACACGGGAGGTTCCAGTTGGATTTCGTTTGTCTCCAACAGTTTGGAAATCTGATCGCCTATCCACCAGAGAGCGCCAACCTTCCTAACGTATACTAAAAGCGATGTCATTCAATAATTTTTGCTTGACGTCTCTATAGCAATATTGCCGTAATTAAAGTTCTAGAACAAACATAAACATACGGAACATTTGCCTTTTTTTTATGTTCAAAAGATTTCTTGCTTGATATTCTACTCTAAATAATTTAGATGTTGTGATTTATTAGTTATTGTAAAAACAGCAGTCTTCTGAATGTCATTACAAAAGACTAATATTAAAAAAAAATCAAGATCATCTAGAAAAGTGTGCCTTTTTTCCGCCTTATTTTTTCAAACTCTTATTCATCTATAAAGTAATTTATAAATATATTTTTCTTGGAAATATATTTTTACTATTCTTGCTTAATTACGTTCTTTTAAAAATAGTGTACACGGATAACCTGACACAGTGTTAGTGAACTTCTTCAGAAAAATTATTTGTGCTTTATTTTTAGCTTGTGTTTTACAAATGAATAAATTTCTTATGGGATATAGCAAAAATCTGTGTATAAAACAATTAACAGAAGACATTTTTTTAAAGAAGAAAAATTTTGTATTTTTCATTTGCTTTCAATAAAGTAATTTGTTCATCCCTCTAAACTTGATAAACATCTCTTTCAGATCCATGAAGCATTTGGGCAACTTTGCAAAGATTTGACTGCAGATAACAGTTTGAGTGATTCTTTAGAAATCGCAAATGGATTTTTTGTTCAGAGAGGTTTTTAACATTTCTCGTTACTATGACTACGCATTGAAATATTTTTACTCTTCGACTCTGACCGAAGTGGATTTCAGAAATGGTTCTACTTCTGCCTTAAATACCATCAATTCTTGGGTGCGACAATCGACCAAAGGCAAAATACAAGCGGTTCTTCATAAGAATCCTAGTCACTCAACAAAATCAATGATAGTCAATGCTATTCATTTTAGGAGTCAATGGAAATGGTTAAGTACTATTATATTCTTATATTTGAATGTTTTTCTATTCTGTTCTATACAGGGTGATCACAAATGAACGATGGATTTTAAAAATTCATGTCTTCGATACTTTTATGCCTAATATAATCATGGATACACAAATATAAAGATAAACATTCCAATTTTTTTCAGTTATAAATGTTTGATGAGTAATCATTCGTAACACAACAAACATCTAACATAAAATCAAGTTCATTACGCACACTTTGCAGTTTTACCCTAGCAACCGTTTTTTAATGCAGAACTGACACGTTCTTTAAGTTTATTGAATGTTTTGGAAATGGTGGTAAAATCTTTTATGTAACCGGAATTCCTGATTACCGTATCAGGGATTCCTGATGACCCTATGAATAAGGAACATCATCAGCTTTGGAAGCTCATCGTTTAAATAACTTTGACCATCCAATAATTTTTTTTAAATTTTGGTGTATTATTGTATTTGGTGGTTTAAATTTTCATGTATGACAGATTTTATTATGTGTAATAGTTTTAAGAATATAAATTTTTAAAATCCTGTCATTCTTTTATGCTAACGCTGTATTTAATGAATTAATGTGTAAATATTATCTGTTAAGTTTTATTTTAAGATAATGTGTTAATGTTTTATGTTAAGTTTTTATTTTAGATTACGTAATGAAACATGTGAAAGTCAAACAAAACACCATACATACCAAAGATTAAACATTTTATGGAATATAAAAAGAAAAATTCTTTTAGACCTTCTTTCATCACTGCTTAATCAGTGTTCTAATGTTGCATGCATTGACTCCAAAAATTGCAGTGTATACGAAAAAACTCATAATTTTAAAAGAGAGATCAGAGAAAAGTTTTTTATTTTTTTACGTTCTATATAGCTCAGTATCAATTTTATGAATAGCTATAGTATCAGTATCAATTAGTATTAATTATATAAATCTAGAAAAGCACTGTGAAATTCATAATCTATTTAAAAGTGTCGTTATCTGCATCGGAATAACATCAATTTCTTTAAAACGAACCTCTTAGTTGTAAAGCAGAGTAGTGGGAAATTTCTCCAATTTTCTTTGTAATGTGATAAGACCATTTAATGGCAAGGGAAAATTATTTTTCAAAGTTTTTCTTTTAAGTGACATAACCGTAAATACATGAACGCACTCGTTCCTCATTAGAGTTTGTAAAACACTGTGGAACAGACAGATCAATATTTACGGATACATGCCAAACAGTAAACACCATGCAGAAGTTTGATTCATAAAATTATATTTAAATTTGTTTCAAGTCGACAAAAGCTTCATATAGGTTATACCAAATAAAAATAAAATCGTACTTTTTTGCTCGACGATCGTAAATTATCGCAATTTAAAATTCGTGTCTAATAAAACTCTACTTTAAAACGGGGGCTCTTTTATTCCATAAGTATCGTAACAAACTTCAACTATGCGTTACTTGCACGGTAAGAGTTGTTTCATTTTGTGGAAAAATTAAGAAAAAAAAAAGCTCTGTGCTAAAACTCCATCAACTTAAATATAATCCCAACTTTTTTTCCACAATTAGCCTGTTTAAATATTAAATTCTTTATAAAACATCGGATTACTCAAATAATATATTTGGTAAAGAGTTCTTAAAATATATCAATGAAAATCCTTTTTTTTTTTTTCCTAATTTTGAGAAATCGAAATGGAGGCAAGGGGTGAATTTATCCTTCATTAGATAGTCTAGAAGCTTGTCGTGCTAGAAGCTGGTACTTGTAGCGATATTTATTCTAAAGAATATCGCATATTATATTGTTCTTTAACAAACAACGTATAGAATGATATTCATAAGTTTGAAGTTATTATGTATATTTACTCGTTCATTATACCCATATTAGCTAGAGCTGGTAATACACACCGATATGATGATGTTTAAAATCCATCACTATCTAATCTAAATCTATTTATCTATTAATCACTGTCACTTAATATGTGACTGATATCATCACTTTAAACTTCAGGTGTTAAATTTTAAACAATAGGATATTCAGATTCTACCCAAACACAATCTTATTATAGTGTTACAAACTTATAAATACAACTGCGAGAAAATCTACGCATATAATTCTTATTATGCTATCATTCATTTTACACAATAAAAGAATGTGTTAGAGAAACGATTTTGGTAACTCTTCCATAAAGTCAGTTGGGGCAAAACCTAGCACAGTAATCTTTCAAAACAAAAGAAAACCTTCCTCGATATTAATTTCACTTTAGTTTAAAATTTCCAAATATATGCCTTCATGTACAATAGAAAAAATGCAAGATAATTTTAACCTGACATAACATTTTCTAATCAAAATGTTTTTACAATATGGAGCTCCTTTTAAGATCTTTTCTGTTTCATTACTTAATTCAATTTTTCTTTTTCGATAGCAATCATTTAAAAATTATAACATAACTGTTGTCAGAAGAGTCATGAATTATTATTTCAATGCTAAATTTTATTGTATAAATGCTTGTTTATTTCTGTGATTGTAGTAAATCTAAACGTTGAATTGTGTATTTTTCAAAAATCAGTCCAAGTACTTAAACCAAGTGCTTATAAGATAAGTCAGCGTGCTAGTTCGTTCAGCGACATTTCTTGTTCAAAACTTATCCTTGTGCGAAATCCAAACGTTTCATTTTAGAGATTGGTAAATCAAAGAAACTACGGCTATTATTAATAATAGATTTAAATCATACAAAATACACAATTTCAAAGAAAATATAAATTATTTGTTTCTGTTGTAAAATGAAGAATTTATTTAAATATAGAGTAGCCCCAATTAAAGTATCGTGATTAGCATTCAATAAAAAGAATGGACTGAACAAACACAACGCCACTTTGTATTTGTTCAGTCCATTCTTATTCTTTATACATTTTTAACAACAGGGACAAAAATTACACTCCATGCAGATTTAGGGTAGTAAAATAGGCATAAGAACTTACGTTTTAAGTGTTAGAATAAAAATTTAATGAGCATTTTAACAGAAATATTTCTTTACAGTTACATTTGCTTTTTGAACATTCAATTTTTTTTTTTTTTTGCAAAAGAAACTGTATGAATGTGGATAAAAAAATTTTGTGAATTGCTATCGCTGTTTCAATTAATAAATCATCATTGTTTACATCAATTGTGAGTCTGCTTTGAGGTGAAAATTTTGGTAGGTGATAGATTTAAAAAACGTGTAGCATTGCACTTCGGAAAGATTGATAGAGACATTATGTATTTTGCATCCGATGGTATTCTTTAGAAAATGAACAAAGGAATCACCTTTTTTAAAACTAAATTACGAAATAAAAGAATCTGAACTGTAAAAGCAACAAATGAATTTCAAATACTTAAAAAAAAATGTGTAGTTGCTAAAAAAAACATTTCTGTGACAAAATATTTTGTGAAATTCTAGTCCACAAACGTTACTTTGTTTTAAGTTGTACGCCTATTTCTACCTGAAGTGTCACTTTTGCTCTTGGTGTCGAAATAATAAACTAATTTTTATATGTATAAATCGATTATCTTCGATTTAAATAGCATGTATAGAAAATGGCATTGTGTTTACTTTAATACAATTTTTATAATTAAGCTCTAAACAGCTATAATGTGTAGCCACTCAGCATTTACTGAAGTAAATGGCACTATCCAATCTAATGTTACTGAATAAAATACTTTATTATAGTCCCCTAATTTCTAAGTTTTCAAATGTTTCAATGCGATTTTTCAATTACATAAAACTATACTAAATATCTTGTAATGATGTCCAAGAACTCAAATAATTGTTTTGATAATTTATTTTCTTTTCACAGGCAATTTAACCCACAATCAACAGAACCCAATGGGTTTTTCTATGTAACGCCACACCATCGTTCTCAAGTGCCTATTATGTCTGGGAAGATGTATGTCGCCCTCGGTCGTAGCCCTTCCATTGGAGCTAGCATACTCAATTGCCTTTTTGTGCAACCACGAATATCTATGTTCTTAATACTGGCTAACAATGCAAGAGGTTTCATTCAGCTAAACGCAACATCATTGAAAAGTCTCATAGGTATTCTAATTACTTTCTATTTCTTTGTGTATGGAATTTTGTTCGTTTTCAAATGACAATTATAATAATTAATCTCCAAAAATTGATTTCTAATAGAATTTCAGCAATAAAAAAAGCGAAATTGTCTTGTTTTTGGAGGAGTTTCTTTTCTCTAGGCGCATGCCAAACTTGTAGCTCTCTGGTGCTTTTTGATTATTTTCTACCAACTTTGAGAGAAAGTTATTAGCCAGCATTTCCCAAACTCCTCCTCAATTGTGTCGCCAAGATCACCAACTTGACTACATTTTTATTTTGCTGTAAACATATAGGAACTATTGCGCTCATATATTTTCAGATTAGCTTAATTATTCTTATTAATTATTAATGATATTTCATATAAAATGTATAAACGTGCAGCTCGATTATCATGGTACTATGATCAATAGTAATAGGATAAAGTGTCCCATGCAACGGCATTCCAAATCATCGCACCAGGTATGATCTCCAATACAGTAGGCAGCATTGCAATATTCACTACTGGGCCTTCAGACACGTAACATTGGTTGCTGACGGAAACCAAATTGAATCGCGATTCGTCTCTGAAGACGACTTATCTCCACTTCACCAATCACCGAGCGATGCATCATTCCGAATGAAGTCAAAGGAGCAGCAGACGTTGTGAACGTTACGATAGAATATAATTGTCAGCCAAGTGCTTCGCCATAGTACAGATAGACATAGATACACGTACATTTCGTGCCGTCTATGTCGGACAGTGATACAGACTGCTGCGTGCATGTTTGTTGGAGAACGAGGCTGTAATCCAAGTGTATTTGTCATCCAAAGGTGTCCTGAGCCATGTTATTGAGTGTGTGAGGACTCATTATAGTCTATAGGTTCTAATACCTCCTCAGAGTATTATAGCGGCCTGGTGGCCAAGTGGCTAGCGTTCTGGCCATAGGCTATCATAGGCTTCAGGTTCGATTCCAGGTGGTGGCATGTATGTTTGTTAGTGGTTCGGCATCCACTTTAAACGTTGGGTCCTGTTTAGCCTCGTGTGCACAAGATAACCGTAGAGCGACAAACCCAACCAAACCATACCAAACCTCAGAGTATTATCAGAAAGGATTGAGCAGCTCACCGAGGTGACCCTCCAAACTGGTGATCCCACCGATTAAAACTCTCTCAAATTCAGTTAAACATTGATGTTTTTGCTGGAAGGACTGGTGAAATTACTTTTCCACCAGTTTTATCAGAATGGATTGAGCAGCTCACCGAGGTGACCCTCCAAACTGGTGATCCCACCGATTAAAAACCCTCTCAAATTCAGTTAAACATTGATGTTTTTGCTGGAAGGACTGGTGAAAGGACTTTTCCACCAGTTTTATCAGAATGGATTGAGCAGCTCACCGAGGTGACCCTCCAAACTGGTGATCCACCGATTAAAACCCTCTCAAATTCAGTTAAACATTGATGTTTTTGCTGGAAGGACTTTTTTTATTTTTATTTTTATTTAAATACTTGATTCTAATTTTTTAAAATTAAACAAAGTGCAGAACAAAGAAATCATAAAACAATGCAGATTTTTTTCGTCAGCCTTTTCATCGACTCCTCACCCTTACATCAACTAATTTGTTATGCGCAGTTAAATAAGTGAATGTGTAGTGAGGGTTGGTTGGTTACGTTTCATAACAAAAGAAATAGATTGGGTCATGCTGCGCTAAACAATATGTAATATTTAACGATAAAAGCTTTTAAGAAGGTTGTTTCATAAAATCAGATAAAATTGCTCAGCTTAAAAGAATTTTATAAATTACTTATCATATCACATATCACACGGTTAACAGTCAACATTTAAAATGCAATGCCATTAAAAACTCAATCCGAAATCATCTCATTTTCATTGTACTCCACCACTTTCCCAATATCATAGGAACCCTCCGATAATGTAAATATTGATTCTGATGGAGTAGATGGCGATCTTTTGAATCTTTCCCTATTCAATAACGCTTCTTTCTAAGTTTGTTTCTATCTATGGTTTTATTATTTTTTTTCGGTTAAAAACTTTTTAGGGTTAATTTAGACTCGGGTTGAGTTTAAAGAGAAGTGGGCGCAGGAGTAAGATTTATATAAATTGTGGTGTCTGTCTGTATATTTGGACTGTGCAGAAGGTAACGGTTTAAATTTTTGGAGTGGTATACAATGTATTCCAGTAAATTTTCTGTCAATCGTACCAGAAACAACACGTTGATCGAACTATTGTATAGTTATTGTAAGTGGTTTCTTTGCCATCGCAGTATTAGAAAATAGTTGATTGAGATACTAGCTGTTTTACTTGATTGTAAGATATGTTCCGAGTTACTTTAATTTCTTTAACTTTTTCAAGCTGCCTTTGAGGACAAACTTTAAAGTTTGATGGATGCGACTGTTGGCAATAGGCCAATTTTGGGTTTGCCTTGCAGTCTGTATTTACATGACCAGGAAGACCACACAATCAGGAATTTGGCAAAAAGTCGATAACCATTTATTTGTTTGTTTTCTTTTTTTTTCTTCTTATTTTTATTAATCTAAAAACAAGTCTGAACAGTCAGTGGCTATAAATGAGTCGGATGATAATATATGGCCTATTTGCCGGGCACAAATTTTTTGAGTGAAGAGAAAGCAAGAAGTTGGAAAAATAATTCTGCACTGAACAGCCTTGCTGGAATCCAACAAGGGAAAGAAGATTTCTGCAATAGTACCTCTAAGAACCTTTTTGGTCAGGATAACCACCACCCTTAGCGAGATGAGTAAGATGTGACACATTGCTCAAATCCAAATATTTTCAACCACGAAATGTTAACTACCGGTCGATTGATACACTCAGAAAATGAGACTCACCGGCAAGCTACCAGAAACAGAGGCCAAAGAGATGCGTTACCCACATAAGAGGCATAACTCCACTGAACTCAATCACAAAAGATCCCTTTTTCCTTGGACATGGGTCATCCGCATGCCAAACACGTGCGTCAGGAAATAACATTGTTAGCGAATTCAAATATATTTGAGAAGTTGCGAAATATACATTACAATTTAGATATTATGAAAGCATCTTTTTTAAGAAAACAAAAAGTTTTACATAAAATATAAAAATTAATAGGAAAACAATTAATAATTCATAACATTTTTAATTATAAATAATATAAAACTTTTAATTAATTTAAATAGCATAATTACGTGCATATTTATAAATGTCATGACATAATTGTTCGATTCATCGGTTTCTAGTAAAATGATAATGCATTAAAGCTGGATTCCAACAGATACTAAGATCGCTGAACTTCAGTAAATCAGAAATCTGAAATACTACCCACTCATTCTTTTTCTGACTGACGGTCTGTGAAGTGAGATATTAGTATCTCCTGCAAATCAACTTTAATTGCGCAAACACATAATAAATATCTTTAAATGTGATTTGTACTTTCAGGTACTATGCAGAAACAAGATGTAAACATTAGGTTACCACGTTTCACAATCGATATGAGTCCCCATCTAACTGGTTTATTGTGGACCTTAGGCATCAAGGATATTTTTTCGTCAATTGAAGCAGACTTAAGAGGAATTTCCAATGGATTGTTTGTCAGCGATATGATCCACCGAGCATTAATACAAGTAGATGAAAAAGGAAGTTTAGCAAACGCCGTCTCGGCAACTTTGCTGGAAAAGAGTTGGAAATGTTGATCAGCAGTATTTTGAAGCTAACAGACCATTTATTTTTCTGGTAATGGACAAAAAGTCAGGAGCTGTATTATTTATTGGGCGTATTGCTAATTTTTAGAAATACCATTTCTATGAAACTTTTTTTTAGGGGGAGTCAAAGAAAACATTTAAAAATTGTTTTTAATGCTTATAAATTTTTTCAAATTTATTGTAAATAAAATTGTCTGTGTACTTAAATTTATTTTCCCTTGTACAGACTTAGTTTTCGTCCAAAGTTTATATTTATGTAAATTTAAGCTTTCATAAAAATATATTTCATTTTTTTAAAATTTTTAAAAAAATAAATGGATAAATTGTTATTTTAATGAATATGAAAATGAATAAATAAATATGAATAAGTTAGTTATTTTAACAAACACATATTTTTCACTTAAATTGCTTTTTATCTTCTTTCGAAATATGCTAATTATAAACTTGCTTAAATACTTGGCATTTTATGATCATTGTTTTCTGTATAAATAAATAAAGATCATTTATTCATTTACTTTGTGTCACTTAATCAATTGAAATTATAAACATAATAAATAAATTTGTGTTTTGTTTACTTAATAAATTGAAAATATTGACGATGGCTTTGAGGACATTCTTTTAATAGATTTTTCAAAAATTAGCATTAAAATATCAGCATATAAATTAGTGATAACGAAAAGAAGTTTCCATTTTTAAAAAATCATGTTAAATTCATATAAAAATTTTGTTCAGTAACAAAATTAAGTAACAAGTCAATTATCACTTGATCAAGTAACAGGACGAAAAAATGTTGTCCATGAATAATTAATACGGCTTTCAACATAACTGTAATTTAAGTTATCAGGGTGTAAATAAATAATTAGTACTAAATGTAATAGGACATTATACTTCGAATAGAATACTTTAAAATTATATTTCGTCTATGTCTATTTTTCACACAGTTAATAGACTGTATTTTATATACAAATAAACTGGTTTATAAATAAAAAAATTTCATAAACAGTAGAAATGATAGCTACTACCTTACAGTGGAATGAATAAACGTCATATCAACACACCCATTTAACATCTTTTCAGATATAGATCAAATATGATACAGAAATATCCTACATAAAGAATAAGAACATACAAAATTTTAATAAGACAGCCTGAAAATGTAAATATGTAAGCTACTAAAAATATCCCAAAATCATTTTGAACAGATTGAAATCAATACGAAAACTGTCGTAAGGATAAAGAAAGTGTAATTAAGCATTTTGTATGAATTTTCTTTCTTCTGATATGTAACATAATAGGGTAGAAAGAAATTTAAAAAATTTTTTTTTTTTTCATCATCTTATATTGATAGTCCGCGTCATATGCAAGAATACATTTCAAGACGCCGCCTTGACTTACGTGCTTACATGCTCATGTATAGATTTGTTCATTACATTTACGTGTAATCCAAACTGAGATTAAATTAATCTGCAAAAAATTTGCAAATCTGCAATATTCAGAAATTGCATCTGCAAGAATTTTAAATAAGATTCTAGAAATTAATTTTACACTCATTATAAATGTTTATCAAAATTTCAGGACGGAATGCTAATGGCTATACAGTTTTTAAAAAATGTAATAAAAAATATTGTTTCAATTTTTAAAAAAACGCATTTTAAAATTTTCTTAAATTACTAAAAATTAAATTGGTAAAATGTTAAAAGATTCTAATATTTTCAGTGGGGATCGTATTGTGTTCATAATTAAAATAATTGAAAAAATTAATTTTTTGTAGTATATCTCCACAACCAATTTCATTCAATGAAGACGTGTGCAATAGCATTCTATGGCAACTGGCAACTGGCGTACCGATTACGGAGTACCAACAAGGGGAAATACCCCTTAAACCTCCTCATCTTAATTCATAAATATGATTTAAATTTTAATAGGCTGCTTTAATGTCAGTAAAAATAAATAAAAGATAAAGTTTCTGAAATTCAATTAATTTGGTACTCAAAAATTTTTAAAATACTAAAAATAAATAAAAGTACGATACAATATAAATCTATGGCACATCTGGAATATTTGGAATTCCCTTCAGATTGTCACAGTTCTATTTTAAGGAATGAATTGTAAAAATGTTTGAGGATGCACTAGAGTACTTTTCTCAAATATTGAGATATTCAACTAGCGTGTTTTGTTTTTTTTTTTTTTTTTTTTCCCCAATGATTTTCATAAATGCAAAAACGTGCTTTCCAGTGTGCCCAAGTGAAGCAATTTCTGTGAACGGCATCACAGCGGCTCATATATATCCAGAAAGTATCTTTATATTCACCCTGTATTGGCCAATAACGAAGTTTTCAAGGAGGTAGCAAGCAGTGTAGGAAGGAAACAAAAATCTGAGGTTTGGTTTGGTTTGGTTTGTCGCACTACGGTCATCTTATGCACTCTTTTTGGGCTAAACAGACCGGGACCTACAGTTTAACGTGGATTCGAACCCCTCACAAACATCCATGCCACCGCCAGGATTCGAACCTAAAGCCTGGAAAAATCTGAGGAGAACTCAGTGGCAAGAAAACATTGGAGACTGAGTGAATATAGAGTCTATAGTCCAGGAATTGACTGCATTATTTGTGATACAAAAAAAATATGGCAGAAAAAATATGGTTCTTCAGGCAATTCAAATTTTTGGCAAAAAAGGTGTTGAGTAACATATTCAAAATTAATTAATATTATTCAACTATTTATTGTGGATTTAATTAATTTTAGAGCTCTCATTTTGTCAAATTTTTCCTTAAATTTGCGTCATAAGGTTGAGAACGAATAGCGTGATAAATGGTTGCCTGTTACGTTCAGAAAAATAACCTTAAATGCTGGATTGAGAAAAAAAATCGCCATGGCCCATAATTTTACAGCCCTTCCCATTTAACAACATCTTCTTCATTCTGAATGTTTATTTTTATTATTATTTATGCTTATTGCCGCTCGTAGAACACTTGGATTTTTATTTTCACAATTTTCTTTCCATTTTAAACTCATCAATTTTTAAAATTCGAATATGTCAAATATATGTGAATTTCAACTTCATAAAAAAAAGGAAAGCCTCTATATAAATCTGCTTAAGTAATTGTATTCAAAAAAATTAAAGAACATCCGGAAAAGTCCCTCATTGAATTGTTCAGCATCGTTTCAAAATTAACCGGTGTTTCTATTTCCAATATAATGTGTACGTATTATACTGAGAAATACCAGTAATTCCGGGTTTTCTCGCATGCGACATGCAAATTCGGGCACTTTTCCTAAAAATTCCTTTTTAACTATCGCTGGGCTATTTGTGTTGTACATAAATGTTACACGGAGTCCATCGATGTATTACAAAAAATATTTAAAAGTTCATATTTTTTCAAATCCCTTTATTTTTCTATACGTTACTTTTAGAATTTAAATCAGTTTTTAACTCCTATTCTATCACTTATAATACTTCTGTTGTTATATTTCTATTTATATACTTTGGTTTTAGAGGTAAAATATAGCTACTAAAAGTTTATTTATTATAACTTGAAAACTCATTTCGAATTTTTTAATAGAAGCATATTAATATCTGCCGTTTAAATTTTTTTTTTTATCTTACCATGATAAAAAGCATACTTATCTTTTAAATTCCAACTTCTTATTTTAAAATGTTACAATTCATTTACATATATTTCTGAAATATTATTCACAATTGCAGTAATCGGAGCAAAACACTCTATCAGAACAAGAAACTGGATTCTTAATAAGAAAGAAAACGTAATTACTACGCAATAGGAAAATTTATTAATAAAATAGAAACGTTAAATATTAAGGGAAATTAAATTTACATTTATTTACAGCTAAAAAAAAGGAACCGTTTCCTTTTGAAAATAGTTGTATGATAGTAGACCTTTTTCTCCTTTCGCGCCAACAGCATAGAATAGCAACGTCCAACTATAAAGATTGTTGGCAAAAATTGCCAAGTGATCATCGCATACGTTAAATTACAAAACTCTGAAATACATGCCTAACTAATTATAAATGAGTGCATTATATTTTAAGGAGCAATATGAATTCATTTTTGATCTGCAACGCAAATAAAACGAAGTGACCAGTCTTGTACAAAATGAATGGTAGAATATCCATGAAAGTGACAAGCCTACGTCGTCTATAAAAATAGCAGGTGGCCCACCATCAGGTGGGGCTTCTCCTTTGGTTTCTATAAAATGTTCCAATGTTGTGGCTCTTAATTTTGTTATTGATGAGTATTAATCGTAACAGATCATGAAATTGTTTAAGAATAGCTTTATATTGATTTTATACTACATTTATGTAGGTTTGTCAACACGAAAGCAGGAAATACCAATAGAGGCTAAAAAATGATGCCACCAATTAATTTGCGATTTTTACTGACAACTAAAAGGTAAAAATGAGACAAACAATTATTATCTATTATTGGTTTATTGGCATCTACGATCACAAAAGGCCACTCAAATGCTCTTCTCAGTCCCAAATCTAATCTTAGCAACTTTTCTCCATAAATTTTAATTTTTGATTCCATTTACAGCGAAGAGTTCCAATTTGGCATCAATTTTTTTTTCTTGTGCTAATGAGGAAATCGGATATTTATGCACCTTTATCAATAAAAAAATTGCATGACGGTCAATTTGTCACGAATAAAAAGACAACATAAATCCGCCCCTTGACTCTGTCGTCTGTGAGAGCCGGGAATCTAGTTTCCCTGCAGCTGAGTGTCGGTCTTGTTAGGTCAATTGCAAGATTTGCTGCATTTGAAATCCTCGTCTCCGAACCTCGAATGATAATAACATATTCTGAGTTCTCTGTTACTAAACCTATTAGTAGGATTGCTTCTAAAGCTGGGTTTAAACTGTTGGTGCAAGGATATGTGCCTTTTGTTCAGTTCGTTAAGTGGTATTGATAATATGAAATTTGTTCTTGCAGTTTAACTAAAACATTGTAATTACTGAAACTTGCAAAGGTGGCATTTTGATATGACTCTGATTTTATTTCCCACTGGCATTGTTTTGATTTATGTGATTTTATTTTAAAGGCCATAGTTGCCAAATTTGATAAATCTTTGCCACTTATTGATAAAATGCTCGTTATTTCTACAGATAATCTTTGAAGTCAAAGATATTTAAGAAGTGGTTCACTCACCTTATCAGAAGCCAAATTCTTCATTTCACATAAAAGTTGAGAAGGTTTTTTATCACTCAATTTGACTTCAGTTAATAGCTTTCCGAGTCTTTTAAGTTTCAGTTTCAGCGAAGATAGAAATAAGCCTGCCTTTGATTCTAGTGTATTTGTTGTTTGATAGATTAATCAAAATATACGATATTTGTGTAATTTCAGTTTCAATGGAGCTCACGACGTAATCATATTTCGTTTGCTCTGCCGTAATTGCTGCCGTTTGTTCTGCCGTTATTGCCGAATTTCAAAGTTGTGCCTCAATTGCAGAAACAGTATTTTTTGATCCGGTTTCCAAAACGGTGGAATTTTAATGTTAACTCTAGCGATGATCAATGTCGAAGTATCCTTTTTTGTTTTCCTTATCGCTTCTCATTTTCTTTTAATTAATGTTCGAATCTAGTTGTCAATAATGAAGTGGTATCTTAATGTATTTGTGTTTTTTATACCTTCCACTACCTTTAAACATTTTAAACGTTAAAAAATTAGAAAGCTTAGTAACACAGGAAGGAAAATAACAACTTTTTTTTTTTTTATTTACAAAACAAGGAGTTGACACTTCACAGAAGATAAATAGTTTATAGAATCAATATGGGAGGCGCTACAGTCTTCCCAACAGTTGTTTTGCGTTTCGGCTCCAAACATTTCTATTTTAGCTATGGCTTCCTGTATATATAATGTAGGTCAAATATTATTTGTGTTGCTTCTAATATATTACTAATTTAAAATGAGTCTTCTGAAATGTTTGTCGGATTCTTCTTATTGTACATTAATATGGAGATCCTTGACCGCGGGAAGGCCTCCAGCTCCTTCATTGTTAGATGTTGAAAATAGCGGTGGTCTCACGCTCTTTGAGTTAATAAGAAATAAAAGATAATTAAATGGCACTTTTTAAAAGATTAATTGTTTAGTAAAATTATAATATGATGTTAATGTTGAATAAAAACAAAAATTTGAAAATATATAAAAAAAAAAGGAAAATGAAAATGAAAAAGAATTAAATGGAGTGTAGAAGTTGATGAAATCAGTTGCATATAATCGAAAAATAAAACAGAATGAGCAAATTAGAATGAGCTATCAAATTGGGAGAAAAAAAGCTTTGAAGAAAATCGAACTTTTTTCGTCAACATAGTTTGAGGTAATAAATCAGACAATGCAAAAATAATGGATAAAACAGAAGAGAAATTTGTGGGAGTACGCAATTGAAAGGAGAAAATCGTCACTCAGAATTAGGAATTAATTAAAAATATTTAGAACAGTGCGATGTCTTTTTCTATGTTTGCAGGAAGAAATATCATAATCTTAATTTTTGTAGGGTATTTAAAACTGGGCTATTGATGTTTCATATTATAGAATTTAGTAGAAATTTTGTGAATAAAATGACTTAAACTTGAAATCGACAGAGCGCTTCTAATACCATCGTTACGAAAGTACCAGGCTGAGTTTGTAAACATTCGAAGAGTTTTGTTCTCAAACCTTTGAATGGTTTCGAAATTAGTACGTGCAGCAGAACCCCAAACTGAGCTTGCATAAGGCAATACTGGACGAAGATAAGAGAGATACATTAGTATTTTTGAGATTAACAAGTAAAGTAGAGTTTCTATTGATTAAAGGATAGAGAATTCTAAATTTAGTATTGAAGTTATTTCTAAGATTGTAGATATGCGACCTGTAGTAAAGTATACTATCAAGAATAATTCTTAAATACTTAGTTTTTCAGACCAATATAATTATTATAAATATAATTATTATAAATTTTAATATTAGGAGGTTTATAGCATTTTTTGCAAATGAAAAGAACTTCTTCAGCCTTATTTATATTTAATTTTTGTCTTCCAGTTAATGAACCATTTTTTTAAATCAATGATGTAATTTTGCAAATTTTCCCTGGATGGTGCAAGTTTTTCGACCTTGCGTAAAAATTGGTGTCATCAGCATACAGACTAATTTTTGAATGCTGCAGCGAAACTTAAATTAACAGAAACCTGTGTATTAGAATTAAATTTTGGAACAGTTGTCTATTGGAATTTACATTTATTTTAGGGAATTTTTTACAACCCCTCCATGCAGCAAGATATTTTTCGTCACAATTTATTCAAGTAGGTACTTCAATATTTTCTTTGATGTTACATTCTTTATGCGAATATTCGAGATCATATTTTAAGCGAGCTTT
Organism: Caerostris extrusa; assembly: GCA_021605095.1. Classification (NCBI taxonomy): domain Eukaryota; kingdom Metazoa; phylum Arthropoda; class Arachnida; order Araneae; family Araneidae; genus Caerostris; species Caerostris extrusa. Next base: position 32,763 of record BPLR01008528.1, on the reverse strand, counting down.
GAATCCACAATTAATTGAGTTGTGGCAGAAAAATTTGCATTTAAAGCACTGTAGTGCTATAAGTCGTTTATAGTATATTTCAATAACAATCTTTAGGCATAGAAGTTTATTGAGTTTAAATATCGCATTATTTTTCTCATTTCTAGTGAGAATTATTTACCATATTGGCAAGGGTTGCTTAGTTTTTGGTTTTAATTAGTTGCACAAATTTTTCCACTACAAATCTTTTTTCAATGAGCGCAGCTTTTATTTCTTCTTCGGGAATATTTTTGGGTAACCCCTTGATTACTACTTTCAGTGGTCTTTGATGTTTCGGGGTTATTACAAAATATTCAATGTTGTTGTTCCTTGAATAACGAGCTATTTCTCGATACAGTTCTTCGTCTGAGAGGAAAATTTTTTAACTTTTCACCCGTTAGTTTAATAATGACTTTGGCTTCAAATTTTTGTAAAGTTAAAGTTAAATTTTCCATAGACTTAACCATAATAGGAGGCATTTTAACAGTAATAACATTTGTATCACCATTTTCATCAACTTCATCTACATAACTCAAATTTTGAAATTTATTTTTCAATTTTAAATTATTATCATTACTATTACTATTACCATTAGCATTATAAAAAGTTTTAGCTGTTAATTTTTTTTGTTAGGATATTGAAATCCATCATTATCAAGATTATTAAAAGTTAAATGATTAGCATTACGTTCTGGTTTGATACTAATATTTTTATCATGTGTAGGACATTTAGTCTAAGAGCATAAGTCAAGGCTAGTTAACTTTTTTCTCCGTTGACTTAGCATATCCATCAGATATCTCCCTCATCTGATGATGTCCTTGGGCAACATCATGAGCTATTCCGTTCCAGTCAGGAACAACGGCCAGTTACGTTTCCGGGATTTTTATATCAGTCTCAGTAGTAGTAGTAACTTCTTGATATCTTATTTTTTTTTTTTTTCAATGTAAGAAATATCATTAGAATTTTGAATGGTACTTCCAAAGGGAAAAGGCCCATTCCTTCCGCGTCTTCTACTTCCATCTCAGCTATTAACCGGACAAACGAAAACACGTTTATTCACTCCAAAATCTGTCTCCTTTCTCCTCATGTTATCAGATTACATGTTTCTTTTAAGACTTGTTTCAAGATGATGTCAAAATATTATAAATTATCATATCCAAAATTTCAATGTATGTTTTTAGAATATTTAACTTATTTTCAAAAAATTACAAATACAGAATAAAAATTATATTATATAATTAATAAAAATTAATGTAAATCAAGATTTTGTCGGTTAATTAAAATTCTAAGCAGATGGCACATCAAGTTTTAAAAACGTGTAGCACAAATTTATGGAAAAAAATTTGCACTTATACTGCAAGGATTTAACTTTATTTGATAGTTTTTGCAAAAAAATTCTATTTAAATAATAACAATTGTCTTAACCATTAAAAAAAGTTGAGGTTAAACTAGTCTTATTTTATAAAGTACTTATACTTGATTTTTAAGCCTCAATAATATATTTAAAAATTAGCAGTCAAATTGAAATTGAGATGTCATTCGAATACTATGAAAGAAATATTTGAAACTTTGTCTTAAAATTTTTTACTTAATATTCAAAATTTTAAACAATCTCCCCATTCTGCACAACATATAAGTTTAGGTTGTATATATTATTACAACTTTAAAGACTCGAGTGCATATCACCAAAAAATTGAACCTACTTCCTTTTGATATAATATATTTCACTACGAACATAGTAAAAGCCAGAAGTGAAGTTCCAGTTTAAAAAAAAAAAAGAAAAACGTTTTAGCCCACCTAAAACATCGTGTCACTATCCATCTTATAAGGGTATTTTTTTTTTTTTTTTAATTCCGTGTTGGATTATAAGGTATTCGATTGGTTTTCCTTCAGTAAAATTAATAAATAAAATAGAAATAGAAAAATATGTGTAAAATGTAGTTTTTTTGCAACTCATTAAACGAGATAATGTGTTTACATTCTATAACGCCATCTATTGCAGAATGGAGTTAACTTTTTTTTACAAAGCACCCAGTCAAGTCAGTTAACGTTTTCATTTGTATGTGTCAAAACGGAGCATTAGTTTGTATTGTATTGGGCATCTTAACTTGTTTCTCATTTTTTTTTTTATTCGTATGTGTTAGTCTTACGTTATTATATAACTCTGTTAACAAAACTAGAAATTGTATTTTAAAAAAAACAGTATCTTTCAAATGGACCCATTATTTCGTTCTAGTCCGTCTAGAAGAGAATGCCGTTTGGGTTTCATTAACAGAACATTGAGAACAGTGAATATACATTGGGTGAATTATTCTGGGGAAGAAATTAACTATGGATCCTTAGAGCCCGGACATAGAAAAATTGTACATTCATTTGAAGGACATCCATGGGTATGTCGAGATGTGTTTACTAAAAGGAAATATTTTTTGAATGGAAACGAGGTAATCATTCCTAGAAGTAAGCCAGAGGATCTTGCTAAAGATAATCACTCTCTGAGTTTAATTGTTAACATTAGTTTTCATGGTAAGTAATTAAGTCTTCTTGATTTTTCTTCTTCTAAGCATGAATTATATCTATTTCGTTTTTAGTAGAAGTTTCAACATTTATTTTGCCCATTTTATTCCAATTCCCATGCTGTGATGTAAAAGTTGATTCAGTTAAACATTTAATATAATTTACATATTTGAATTATAGATACATTCTAATTCTGAATTAATATTTTTAAACAAGTTGTAAGATTACTTTCATTCAAGTACAGATTTTTTTATCTCTACCTACACAAGCAATAAAAAGTCTGTTGACAGGTCATGATATTTGTTCAAAGAAAATCATTATAAAAGCCTTTTTTTATTCTTTATACCATTATTATATAATTAGTGTAAGTTGAAAGTATCTAGCATTTAGGAAACGTGTGAGAAATATCATGTGTGAAAAAGGAGCTCAAAATTTTGCAGAAGATGTTTGCATACTTCAAATAAAATAGTATTAAATTTAACTAGTAAAATCATAATAAACAGTTGTATAACCTTTTCTATTTTGAACTTCCTGTAGCTATTTCAGCAAATAATTTTATTTTCATACATCATATGTAATTTTTTTCTCATTCTTCTTGCATTACTAACTTGAACAGGTCCTTTGAAGTTGTGTAGTTATTTATGCATCGCTTTTGGTTACTTAATCCAGAAAATTCTATAAAATGCCTTATTAGGTGAGCTTAAAAATTGCTATGGTGTTTATTGTTAGTTTTATTTATTACATAATTAGTATGCTTGGTCTCATTATTATTTGGATGTAGCATATGTATGATATCTTAATTTAATTTGTACTGTTTTAAATTTAGCTTTAAAATGCTAAATTTTATGTATTGAGTATTTAAAAAAAAAAAAATAGATTTCTTTACGTCATTGCTACATATGCGTTCGTAGGCCATTATATTATCAGCCTTTTTTTTTTTTTACACTAACCATTTAGTTCTCTGTCTGGAACTCCTTGCCAGATTTTCTACAAATAGACTTGTGGCCTTTTATGGCAAATAAACTATTTATAGAACTATTTTTATCATTAAATATTAATCATTTTCTGAATTTCTTGGACTTAACCTACATGGATAGCTTTTGCAGAAAAATACTTAATTCATTAGAAATATAAAGCTTTTTAAGAGCAATTAGGGGCACTGTAATAATTATTCTGTTTGCAATAGTATAGGAAAAATACTTCGTTAAAACTTTGCATTAACTTATTTTACTGGCGATTCAATTACATAATTTATTTTAACAGGTTAGATTCGACTTTCTTTTTCATAGTCTATTGTGGTGAACATACAAATCTTGATTATGGTGCGAACACTATTCTTGATGTGAAATTCTTAATCATTCTTTGCATCAAAAAAATAAATTCTTCAAATTGTTTGAGAAATTTTTGTCGAAGAATATCTTTCTCCCCAAAATCTACAGTAATTTCACTCAAATTTCTTTACCTCAAAATTCATGCTGCCATTAATATATATGGAATTTGCATATTTTTCCAATTTCCTAGAAAAGTACTGAATAAAATGTGAAAGAAATGCTTTCAAATAAAAATGCAAATATGTATCAATAAGCATATACATGTTTGTGAACAGTGCTTGTAGAGAAACACTTTAGAAGTATACTTGGTAACTTCTGTTCTTTTTTTTTTTTTCATTCGTACAAATTGCCAAATTTTTGTTTATTTTCTGTAACATTCATTAAAATTTAAAAGCAAATGGTTAAAATAAGTAATTACTAATGTTTGGGAGATGGAATGGAGCGACTAATTATTGGGAAACTAGAAGTGGGACGTTATTAAATATAGATTGTTAGGGATTTAAATGTAACACCTAGTATCATATCCAATGTATGGAAACAATTTAAAGATATTAAAGTCAACAAGAGAAAGCCTAGTCAAGGTCGTTCAAGAGCCAATGAAGCTACATTAGTCCATTTAGTAAGGTGTAACAGAAGAGGTCTGTTTGAAAAAATTTACTGTTTGTTTCCTCCTCACTCTTCCGCATAGAGGAACCTGTTTAGCATGATGCAGAAAACATCAACTTTGGACCACAGATCAGTGGCTACCTTTCCTCTAATATCCTTGAAAAAAAAATTATGGCAATCATGATGTTAGATTGATGCACAGACATTTGTATTTTTGTCGGAGGCTGTGTGTAGTACAAGGATTAAATCTTGAAACCCTATGCGCTTTTTCAAGGGTGCAGTTGGTCCTGATTTTATTTTAATGAATAGCAACATGCTTTTCGTTTATGGCTCATCTGGTGAATAAATTTATGGAAAATGAGGATATTTTCCAACTAAATTTCCAGATCCATAGAATCGTTTCCCAACATAGGGTAGTTTGATTTTTAAGCAGTGGCAATTTGAAAATGTACTTGTCCAGAATTTAAAAGAAGCCATCTACTGTGTTAATTAATATAGATAAATTGTCTGATTAAAAACGAACATTTTTCTTTAGGATCTACTCTTTGAATCATTTTCAAAAATATTCATAAAAAAAAGCATTTAATCTTTGCAATCTTAAAAAAAAAAAAAAAATGAAATTATGAAAATTTATTCTGATGCCTCCTGTGAAGACTAACTTGCATTTCAGTGAAGTTACTCGGATTCATGAATCATAGTATCTTCTAATAAGAAAACTAAAAAAAAAAATAATAAAATAAAACAAGCAATGGTTGGTTTTATTTTATTTTTTTTACTCCAACACATACAAGTACAAACGGTCATTGTTTTTTTTTTTTTTCTTCTCCCTTTAAGGTTGAAATGCAGTGAATCAAAAATATTAACAAAGATAACAGATTTTAAGCCTTAAAATTTTATGTCATTATAGATAAGTAATGCCAATATTAATATAATAGTCTCATTGTTCAAGTATATAGCCTATCATCATCAAATTGTTATGTCATTCATTATATTGTATTATATTTTTTAGTTAGGTATTATACCAAAGTACTATATTATAAATAAAATAAATACAAAATAGAAATTTATTTTATTGAATAATTTGGTATCACTTGGAGAACGTATAAATAATAAAAAATTCCAAATGAATGTTTAAAAAAATTAAATTTGAAACTTAACTTGGAGACAGAATAAATAATTTGGCCTCTAAATTAGGAAGTTTGCTCATGGCTACTTTACAGGATGATGTCACGAACTAAAAATTATATATGGATTGTTAATAGTTTTAAATGAAAATGAGTTAAAAGTTTTTAAAATCTCTTTACAAATATTAAGACAAATAATGAAATAAAGGTTCAGTTTCTAACAAAGATTAATTTCAGTAGAAATAAACATCAAAGTGATCCATAGCAGAATTAGCAGGGTTTAATACCATTAATTCCATACTTAAATTTATAGATTAATATTTTTAGTTTTTAAAAATTGCCAATAAATAAGAATCATTTTATCAAATGAATTTCTTTTATCTGAACAATGTGTTAGTTTATCTGTTTAGTGGGGGCTCTATAATATCTTGGAACATTATCTGTTAAACAAGCTTTGTAGAACCCATTGATATTTTACTATTCATTTCAAAATATTTTAACAATTACATACATATGAGTTATCTAATAAAATTGGGAAGGAATTATAGAGAGTTGTGAGAATATGCTGTTAATTATTCAATCTTGTACACAAAATATCCTGTAGTCCTATAGTAAATAAACAATTTATAAGAAATTTGTAATAAAATTGCATATAAAAAGACCCACTTTAAATGAAAGTTTACATTGTTGTTAACCTTATTAAACAATTTAAAAGCTCTGATACAAATGTAAGAGGAATTGCAGTCACTTATATCCTGTGATGTGTCATTCAAAAAAGGGGAGGGGGAACCCACTCGTGCAACTTTTTAAAAGCTAATAACTTTTTAATCCCTGAACCCAGGGATGGCTAACCTATAATACACATGTCAGGAAGTAGCATATTATATAATTCAAAATAGTGCACAAAAACCAAGAAGGAAAATTTAAAAAATGTTTACATGTATATATATAAACATACAAAATTAACTTGCCACTGAATTTTCAGTGTACACCTTTTACTTGTTTGATCTTTGAAGCAAGTTTAAATATCTTGGTATAAAATTTCAAAGAAAAGGTAAACTAAATTACTCTGTACAAGCAAATAGTTAAAAGACACATCAAAGAACTTTTCCTTGATATTTAAGTAATTGAAAGGCAATGTTCATGCTTGTTTTTTTTTTTTTTTTTTTTTTTATAAAGCCTTGGAAAATCTGCATATGAATGTTATGTAGCTAATTGGGTATTTTCATAAAAGGTATTCTAACTTGTTCAAAGAATTTATCGATTTTAAATAATTTTATTGGAAAGCTGGAGTTTGTGCGGTAAAGTAATATAGTAGAGTCAGCAACAGGTAGATTCTAATAAGATCATCGTGGTGTTTGTGGGGGAGGGGAGGTGATCATTGTCTACTAAAGTATTACTGTAAATATGAAGAATGTCTTTATGAGAAAAATTTAAATTTGAAGCACATTATGATGTGCTGTTGCAAAAAGCTAAAATTAGAATAAAAAGTTAAACAGTTAGAACAGTTAATTTTAGAATATAGTGATCTCATCCTTCATTGTGAGGTGCACTGACTTTCTAGAGGACAATTTTTTGGAAGTGAAGAATGAGGGAAAAACCCTGTTGTGGGAAAGGGCTATTTAATTTAGCATTTTTGTGTTACCATCCACTTCAAACTATGCATGCAGATATAAATATATATAATAGCAACATCATAAGTTATTCAAAAAAAAAAAAAAATATGAAAATTGTTTTAAATTCTAGGAAGAAAGTAGATTTGAAATAATTAATACTTTTGAGTGACATCAATTTTTTTTTTTTTTTTTTTCCTTATAGTACATCAATGAGTCTTGTTCTCCATGCTAAATTTCAGCTTGTCAGTTGTTGTGTTTATCATTCTGTTTAATCCCACAAATGTTTTTATTGATATATTTCAATTTTGGAAAACCAAAACCTGCCTGATTTATTAATCTTCTAATTAATCTGATTTTAAAATTAGGTAGTTCATTCTGGTTCAAAATTTTCAATATAATCTCATTTCATCAATAAAACACATGAACTTTTCCTCTTATTAGCCAAAAAGTAACACCACCATATTTGTTCTATATTGTTTCTTTTCCAAATTTTTTAGGAGGGGGTAGAGCAGAGTTTGTAATGTGACTTTTAGATGAAATTTATTCAGCATTCACATTATACAAGCTACAACACCACCAATTAAATTTGATACAATGCTAAATATGAAATTCATATTTATTTGGTATATTCAAAGCCAAATCATTGACTTAAAAGATAAGGAAATTACGAAAAGTTGAAAGAAATTCAGGGGGTTTTACCAACTGTAAGTAATATAAATAAACATACAGAGACAGGTTGATGTGGTTAAATGGAAAGCACAGGAAAATTATGTGCCGTGTTTTTTTTTTTTTTTTTTTTTTGTCTTACTGCTGCAATTAGGGTTGTTATTCTAAAGTAAAAGACATCCAATCAAGCATATTATTTATTGTTAGCATTATAATGTAAAATTTGACTAAAATTAATATTAATAATTTAATTTGATAAAAGAGAAATGGAAAACGATAAATAGTATATTCACAATAAATAGTTGAATAATATTAATCATTTTTGAATATGTTATTCAAGACATTTTTTAACCTTAAACCTGCATCATCTGAAGAGTTTTTTCTGTGGAAGTATTATTCTTGCTGTACAAGGTCAACTTGGATTTGTTTGTGCAGGAGAGAAGTCATACAGCAAACTATGCTGTCCCCAATGGTTTCTACAAATTGTGAGATAGAATGCTTCATCCAGTTAAGCTCTGGAGATAAAAGTTGAATATGAGCACAGCGATAAACTTATTATTTGAGTGGCAGTGGTATTTTGCTTAGAGTTGAAGGTAATGAAATAAACCCATTTGATAAGACCTTATAACAATACAACTGCCATCCCTTGTGAAATTTATGGAGTGACAAAATTATTTGTATAAATTACTTAAAAATTCATTTTTTTTTTAAGCGTGACATAATGAAGAAATGCAGCTTCTATAGTTTAAATTTAAAAAAAAAAAAAAAAAAAAAAAATTATATACAATGTATTTTATGAACTTCATCCTCGTGTAAATCAAGCTTTAATAATCGATTTCAAAAAATCAAAATATTTCATTCATAATGTGCTTCTTGCCCAAATTATGTAATTATGGAAAAATTGCCAGTTTTCCAATACATTAAAGCAGAACTCAAATTTAACTGTTGCACAAGTGTTTTATATAGAAATATAATGATGCAATTTTCAGAATGTATTGATTTGAAAATGTGTGTTCTAAATTTATAATAAGTTTAAAAATTTTATTTAATTTTTTAAATTTGGAATGATGAAAAAAAAATTCATTTTTGTTTTCAGTGATTTCTATGGCAGAAATGTGTGCAGATCTAATCGCCCAACATCTATCTAGTCTAGAAGACATACAAACTCTGCAAATACCAACTATCACGAAAAATCTCATTACTGAATCATATGAAACTCTACACATGTCTGTAAAAAGTGTCTCGGAAGTTTAAATGTGATTCGATTCTTTTCTAATTTCTCTACTTTAACTTTTGTAATAATTTTAATTATTCATTATCCTTCACTTTTAAGACACCTGTTTAATAAAATTTATATGTCACTTTATATTATAATTTATATGTATTTTTTAAATTTCAATAAAAAATTAAGGTAAATATTTTTATTTATTAGAATCATTGCATTAAATTTGTCATATATTTTTTAATTCTAAATAGTAAGACCATATTATACAAATGTAACAATTTAGTTTTTTCATGGAATTGAAGCAAAGTTTAATTCCTGAATTAATATATATAATTTAACTGAGACTATTTTTTTTTTTAAGTTTAAAAATGCAACCAAAATTTCTTATTATGTCAATAAAAAGTAAACTAAATTATAGGAAATGCATTTTTTTCAAAGATTGATTTTACTGTGACTTACTACCAATAACCATTAATAATTTTCAGAAAGAAAAAAAAAATAGACGATTCGTTACCTACGATTTTGCTGCTTACAATGATTTGTGCCTGTTTACTGTTTGGCATATTTTGCATCTATAAAAATTGCCTTGTAAAATTGTTTTTATGGGCATTTTGGGTGCTAAAAAATTTAATAAAATCATAAGATATGCATATAAATGCCAAATTTGAACATTAGATAGGCATAAAAACAATAGCAAAAAAAAAAAAAAAAAAAAAAATAGGTGACATATTTTATGAAAATAAAAAAAATTTTAAGAATTGAATAGTTTTCAATTTTTATAGTTATCTTTTATATTTGCTGAAGAAATTGTAATCTTGATTAGCATTGCAGTTTAATAATAATATTTCATTACAGTTAAAAATATTTTATATTTATTTCTTATCTGTAATTCATCTACATTTTTTTAAATCCACTTATGACAGGATGTAGGCTTTTATAAAAACATGGCTTCCTTTCATCATCCACAGCTTTCATAAATATCAATTCAAATAAAAGTGCAATATGAATAAATCATTTTAATCACATATTAAGTTCCATCTAGCACTAATTAGTTGACATTGAATATATCAAATGTTCATTGTTTCATGCAATCCTTTATGAAGTTAATTAATATTAGCGAGAATAGGCCTACAGCTAGAATGGCCCTGGGATAATAGATACCAGATCAAGTTTTAATGTAACTTGGATAATAATGATAAACCAAATATTAAAGTGAAAACCATTTTGTATGTACTTTAAAATATTATACTGCACAAGTGGTGAGCTGCCAATTATATGCAATCATTTGTTATGAACTGAAAATCTTCTCAACACTTGAAGTGCTACATCTAGAAGGTTGTAGAGGTTTAAGCACAGTCTTGGTAATGTATTCCAACATAATACCTAATTACATGTTTTAGATGGTCATTATTATTCTCTATAAATTGTGGACTTAGATAAAAGTAGCTTAGTACTCAATATCTCAGTAATACGATCAGTCTATTTGATACAATGTTATAAATAAAAGTTTTTATACCAAAATACTGATAGTATTTCGTGTAAGAAAAACTTGAAAGTAGCATGTTGATTTTCAAATATGTCATTATCTATTTAATGCAAACATTTTTAAACTAGTGTTTTTTATTTGGGGAGGGGGGGATATTTGCTAAAATGGTCTCAATCTAGAGAAATTTACTATTCGATACATACATTTTATAATTTCTTTATACTGCAAATACAGTATTTCAAAATGGGGAAAAAACCCCACCTAACTTGAACGCAAAAATTACATAACGAAGTGTAGAATCCAAAAATTTATAAAATGTTTTGTTAGGTTATAGTTCCATATGATGTCATAAGTTAGTGATATAAAATGTTATATTTCCATTTTGATTCTTAGACTTTTAAGATATGTTATAATAGATCTGGCAAGAAAAAAAAAAAGGATTTAAAACAAGCTATTTTCAAGTAAAATAAACAAAAATATCTAATATTTTTCTATTGCACCAGGAAAAGTGAGTATGACATGGGGAAAATCATTATATACTCAATATGATAAGTCTAGTTAATCTTTACCGACCCGCCCTAGGCATCCGGTTCAATCAATATGATAAAAAAGTTATTTTTCATTATGTCTAAGGATTATTTATATGGAATTGCTATAAAAAATGTTAACATGTAGTTTTTGAATATTTAAATGCAATCTTTTATGTTGCATATAATCAATTTTGAATTTAATTTCATTGACTTTATTTCAGAAACATTTAATGTATTTTGCTTTTAAATTAACTAATATTTGACAGTAAAATTATTACCTATATGAGCTATTTGATCATTAAATTATCAAATCTGTCTTTAGAAATTTCACTAATACCCATAATCTTATGTAACATGAAATATCTAGAATGGAATTTTTAAAATGGTATTAGTCTTCAACATTCTTACATTATTTTTATATATTTCATATCCTTCAGGTTTTGTTTTTTTCTCCTTCCCCTTTATGAAATAAATTTCAGCCAACAATTTCACAAATTAATTCTCCACCAGTCCTAATATGACTTTTAATATTTTCAGAAAAGACAATTATAATCAATAGATATTGATATATATTTTTTTAATATTCATATTAATATACCTAATTAAATAAACATTTTTTAATAAAGCAGCAGATTTGCAATTATACAAAGGAGTAGATTAGCAATTGGCTAAATATTAATTTAGCCTTTAGAAACTTTTAATTGCAAACTAGTTAAACAATTTCCATTAAATGTTTGTAAAGATAATTCTGAATTAATTTAAATTTTTGAAAAAGTATAAAAATAAAGTATTAAAATTCATAAATTTACAATGCTAATTAACTTATTACACATGTGAAGCCTTATGTTATACCTACCCTTACTTGAAAATTAATATAATACTTAGTACTTTTATTCAGTATTATATTAATTTAATTATCAGTCAAAATGTTGATAATAATTTGAATTAAGGTTAAACACAGATTTAGTTAAAATTTAAGATAGAAGTTCGCAAGAAGTTAGTGCAGTCAGAAAATGGCCATTTTTTTGTTCAAAATTATAAAATGTTTCGACCAAATTATATCAATACAATAATTTCCTGCCTATAATCCAAAAGCAGCGTTCAACCCACAGGTATAGTTTATGGCCCAAAGAAAAACAAAGATATATTATTCACAGCAACAATGTGTGAGTGATGCGCTCCTGTACTTAAATGCACAAAATGCAAATCAAGTTTCTTTACCATATTCCAGAACTTTGAAAGGAAACAAATAGATTATGCTAAGCCTGTGACACGATATTGGAAGTAGAGGTCAAGAATTTTCGTGTCAAAATCAGAAACAACCAAGATAGCTAAATGATACGAGTATGGATTATCACATTTGAGTCGTTGCCCTCAGATGACAGGTAGGCCAACAACATCAAGAGTAAATCAAATGAGAGGGGGAGGTGTCAATGAGTATCCAAAAGATTATCTCTCATTGACACCTCTATCGAGAACAAGAACAGGAGATCAATTATGTTCAGATGGTTAAAGTGTGGGTCCTAACCACACATCTTAGTATGTTAGAAGAGAAAGTTTCGACTAAAGTTGGGAATAATATTATTTAAGATATTGTAGGCATAGGTGTTGGAACCTATTATCAAGCATACTACTGTGCCCAAAAAGTAAGACCAATTATTTTATTTTTCCAAACTCTTTTTTTATTCTTAACAAATTTATTTCATCGCCTTCAAAGTAATCCCCTCGGTCACAATGCATGCTAAAAAGTCATCGGCAGGGATGGCCTTCAAAAACGTGCGGCGATTCACGTTGAATCTCTTCAATCGACTCAAAACGGTGTCCCCGAGTGGTCTTTTGAGTTTAGGAAATAGTGTGACTACAATAGATGGTGTAATCCGTATGTTCTGTGTTTGTCATGCCTATTTCAAGTAACTTTCCTCAAATATTTATTTTCCAAGTTTATCAGTGACTGGGGAAATTAATTTTAAATTATTCTTTGTTAGATAAACCTTGCCATTTGGCAAAGGTTTATCTTAAGGTTATTTTAGTGTTTTGATTAGAGTAGTTTATATTGTAATTACACATGAAGAGATATGTCGTTGAATTATGACGTTTCTGTTGAAGTTTCCTTACTACATTGTTTTTTTAAATAAAGATTACATTATTATAATTCTACTCATTTATTCTATAGCAAACATATTTTACACAGAAATGAATTGCCTCCAAAAAATAAAATCATTGAGTTAAAGTGTATATATTTAGATTTTAAAAATTCTGTCTTCATGTATGTATAAATGTAATTATTTGAGACATTATCAGCAATTTTTGAACTTTTTAATATATCAGTAAAAAATAATTAATATTATATCTATTTAATGTTACAAAAAATTTTCATTATCAATAGAGCTAACCTTATGATTAAAAAATTATGTTTAGTTTCTTGAAGAATGCTAGTAAAAAAAATAATAATAGTCTAATCCTTATCTTTATTTATTACATAATTCTGCATATTTCTGAAAAATGGTAAATATTCATTTTTTTTACATTACTTTTTGAAGGAACAAAATGTCCCCCATCATGGTAAACAACTGATGATGATTTAAAGAGTGGAATCAATTCTTCACTTCTGTCTGAAAAAAATATTTTACTTAATAAATAATATTCCCAAATATGCTTAATATAAAGAATTGCATTAATGCAACCATTCACATTTTTTTTTTTTTTTTTTTTTTTTTGAGAATCAGATAATATTAAAGAATTAAAATTGTTTTCGTAGTCAAATTTTTATAATACATAATTTTTATAACTTTTACCACTACAGTATACCATGTACCACTTATATCCTCTAGGTTAGCATAACATTTTTAATATTTCAGAACCATTTTATGCCAAAATATATAAAAATAACAAATAAGTTTAAAATAGTAGAAATTGAAATATATACATACTACAGTAAAAACAAAAGAGATGCAATTAGTAGCAGTGTTCAATGTAAATGCAAAAAAAAAAAAAAAAAAATTTAAATATATATTTTCTGCTTAAGAGTACATGAATCAATCCAAGTTAAAAGAATGAAAAAATATTGGGATTATCTAGCACAAAGGCTAGAGACTTGGCCAAGCTGCACCAAACAATATTTCAGTTTAAAAACACTGGTAACAAACAAACTAATAGTATGATACAAACTAGACAGAGACAAATTGATGCATCAAATTAGTTCTTAGATATAACCCAATATGTGTAACAAATAAAACAAGATGAATGTCTTCCAGTAATTAATCAAAACAGGAAGATCAATATTAAAGCAGTTTAATCTTGCTATGTTGTATCTTGGACATTTATGTTCAAAATATGCTTGAGTTATAAATTTTTATTACATGCAGAACAAGTTGGAGGCGGTTCCTAGTGTATCAAATGTCAATGAGTAAAAAAAAAAAAAAAAATTTGACCAATACACAATCTTGTCAGTTTTACATTGAAATGTTAATTCAAATTTAATGGTTCGCCTTCCTTTCTTTCAGAAAAACTTCTGTGAATACAATTCACTATTCAATACAATGACAAAGTATTGTATTATGGTATCTGATATTTACTTTTAATCATACCCCATTTGTCCATTAAGACACAGATTTTTTTTATCAGCTGCTGTACCCAAAATTCTTATTCCCTTATGTTTGGAGAAAATTGATTTAATACCATTCACATAATTTTCCCAAAAATGTTTTGCCTTTTATTCCAGTTTGTGGGTGAGAGCTTTTGCACATTCAAAAGACATGAAATTTTCAGATGTTAGCCACCAGCGGAATTTGTTTCAGGACTGTCTCTTACCATTTTATAAATCGGCACATTGATCATTTGTCATTTAAAGGCTGGCCAAATGTAATCTGTAGTAGCAAAAATGTTAATAGTGTTCCAAAATGTCATATCCAGAATATGGAATTAGTATTTGGAAAAGGTGAGATAATGAGATAAGTACAGAAGCAACAATACAAAATGAAGATTGCTCTTAACAGCCAGAAGAGACCACAGAATGAAACTTCTTCATAGCAAAAATACTTTCAGAGGGCTACTGGCATTAATTTTCATTCAACCATGATAGATTAAATGCTCACAGATCTACGATTTGTGTTTTATTAACATCTGGCACAATGTTGCTCCAATATTTGGGGACGAGAGCATCTCATTTGGGGAAGAGATGAATAGAACAACACTCTATCATGAACAAACCCCACTTAAGTGACAACCTGACATTAGGCAATTTATAATCAAGACAGAATGTGGCACTTAGGCTTAATCCTTCATTTGTGCCTGAAAATATCCAATTTAGGGAGGTGTGAAAGATTATAGGAGCTAAGGATCTAGTGTCTCTATCATTGATCATACTGAATGTACATCCCCAGGAATTGGTTGCTGATGGCTTTAGGAAATAAAGAGATTAGATCCTCAGTCTCATATGCTACAACAATTCGTCATAAATTTTTCTAACCGTAGGATACATAGTGTTAATCTAGAGACTAATTTCCGTTTCAGTGAAGGAATTCTTCTGATATCAATCCAATCAACATATTTAGTGCATACCAGGGAGAAGAGTTTTTGGCCCTTTATCAACACCCAAATGCAATTCAGCAAAACACTCATCTACAAGAACAGGGCAGAATCCTGGAATAGGGATACTCTATCCTTTCTTCATAAAATAAATCCTATGCCTCACAAATGAGCAATATTGCTTTTGGTCAAGGGAAACCATACCTTTTGAAATTCATTTTTATCATAGAAATTGTATGGGTTTTTATTTTTTGATTAGCATGAATTGTGTAATTTTTCTTTACCAACAAATACAGTAAATAAAATTTCCTTATTTTCTGTGGAGTTTCCTTTTATAATTTTTTAAATCTTATAACACCTATGAATCATATATGTCAACAAATATTTGTCTTTATATCCAGTTTTTATTCAAAATCATGTCCCCTAATTTTTTGTACATACATTCAGACTCAGTATAACATTATATCTGATGATTCCACAAAAGCAACTTTATAAGTTGTTTTTACTTAGTAAGCAGAAGTTTAAATTGATAAATGAGCATGAGCACAGGAAATGTACATCTAAAAATATTCATTTTCAAAATTACAAAGTAGATAATTTACATAATGATTGCAATTACTTAAAAAAAATTTTAGTTACTTTATATACAGCTATTTAAAGAAATTTGTCTTACAAGATTATTAATATCTGTTGCATAATTTAAAATTCGGCATAAAACTTTTTTAGTCAAATAATCCTTATTTATGTTACTATAAGACTTAGAAGATTATGCAATTAAACCCTTATTTATTTTACATATTGATGTGAGTTATGATGGTGTATGCACAATCTATTTTATAACCTCTGTCAGAAAAAAATATTAGACGATATAACAAAAATTAAAACATATCTATCAAATTATGCAAAATGGATGGCAATTCAATAAAAAAATATTAAATACAAATAATTTATATTCAAATGTTCACTCCAATACCAGTGAGAATTTGTTTGTACATATATAAGTTTAAAAGTATTCTTTTATTTATAATACATACAATGAATGTATAAATTATTATGGAGAAATCTCTAGAAATATTACACAAAAACGTATCCAATATAATTAAGTATTTTTATTTGTATATAAAAAGACGTCCACTTCTTTAAGAAAATTTAAAAAAATTTATAGAATTAAAAAAAAAGTTCATAGATTAAATATGTATTATTAACAATATTTTAAGCAATTAATTATTTTATCACTTCTTTTGTAAAAATAATTATTACAAGTAAAAAAAAAATACAACTATGTTTCCATTGCTTTACAGTAGGTAATATACATTGACACTTTCAAAAAGAAATTTTATAAAGAGCTTTTAATACTCTATAAAAGTATTACAATGATGATAAATAAATAGAAACTTGCCTTTTGATATACATGAATCCTTCTCTCCAATGATATGTAAACTTTTACTATTTAATGTTTCTGAGAAAAGGTGTTGGTGACATTTGGCTATACTTCGAAAGCCAGCTATTATTACAACAAAATAAAAGTCATGCACGAACTCTGTAATTAAAAATAACCGAATTATATTTTCTAACTATAAAATTTTCTACATTTCATAGGTTCCTAATTAAAAAAAAAAAGAGTCCAATGATCTTTGTTATTTTTATTGGATATTAAATTCAGAAAATAAATTTAAAAATTTTACCAATCAAATTTTCAACAAAAATCAATTTTTAGTAATTATACTGAGTTTAAAAAGCTTATCATAATAATAAAGTTAACAAAGTTTCATAATAAAAGTAAAAGTTTTGTCTTTTAAAATGTTTTCGATACTAAATAATTAATTACACAGAAGAATTAAATTAAATTTATTTATTGTTAAAGAAAAGTGTTTTTGGCAAAAAATTATTTTATCTTAGATTTTCTATGCATAAAAATTTTAAATTCATTCTTAGAAAATACACATTACAAATAATTAATATATTTTTAAGCAATTAATATGCTGAAATCTAAAATGATTTAATCTCCAATAGGCTAACAATCAACCCACACAAAATTTCTATTTTTCTACATATATGAAATAGTTGCAAAACAGGATATTATTTGAATAAAATAAAGTGGCTAGCTCAAAACAATACGAAAAAAAAATACTGGTTTGATTTACCCTAAGTTACTTTTTACCAATCTTACATCTTCGAGAGCCTTCGGGCGGGGCGTTATCTATTTCTGAACTTACCAATCTTACACATAAAATTGGATCTCATAAATCAAGAAGGATTTTAAAAAAAGTTTGTCAATATTTTATTCATTGTAATGGATACAGTATACATATTTTACTTAAGCACACTTTTAGTTATAAGCTGCCTAAAATAATGTAAGCATTTATAATTTGCAAAGAATCAGTGGTATAACCCTAAGCACACCAAAATAAATTATATTCAGTATTAAAATATCTGATTTTACTACAAAAATATTAACATTAGAAATATAGCAATAGTTTATATTTAGTAATACATTTTTTCAATTTCAGAACAGATGAGATGAAAAAGGTTTTCAACATTATGATACATTGATTATCATAAATCAATAGATCATGATGGAATGATGTTAAAAATCCTATTTATAATAATAAACATATAAAATGCAAGCAAAAGTAGCTCTCCAAGCAAAGTAAAATTCCCTGACTTTTCCAGGTAAATTTTAGAAAAATTTCAGATCATTCACATAACATTGGGAAATTATATAAGCTATTTTAAAATCAAACATGAAAATTATAATGCATCAGTGATTAATAACATTTATGTTTAAAACCTTAAAAAGTAAAAATGTAACAAATATTTTCAAAACTTGACAATCATACAGAAAATAATAAATAAGAAAGTTCTTTGATATCACTAGAACATTAAACAGCCGATAGATAGACGATGGCATAGGCATCTTGCCTTGCCTTTGCGATATGCAAGAGCTACAATCAAATAACAGCGTCAAATGGCAATTCTAGAAAGTAAAGGTATCTCTAATATTTACCATAATTAAAAACCTACATCTATCTAATTAGACATGGTTGGACAATAACTGGTAAAAAAAAATGTCATATAAGCAAAAATGGTCGGATGTAAAACTTTTTCAAATTTCGGACAAAATTATATTTTTTGTAACTAATCAATTGAAGAAATAACTGCCATTATAGTAACAGAACTGTCTGAAAAAATAAAGAACAGAACTAAATGTTTAGTCCTTTTAGGTTTTAGAAAGTATTTTACCTTGTCGAGTGCTCTCTCCTTCACGGAAGTCTCAATTTTGCAGCATCATTACGCTAGTTCTTCTAAGTTCTTACAAATCAATGTTTTAAGTACTGTTTTTATAGCTTTAACTACATCATTAGTAAACTTTTATGAGGCAGAACGTATAGTGGAAAATAAGTTCTTATATTTTTTAGTATTAGTTCTTCAATTTCGTTGACATCATCATCAATTATTTCACACTGAGCATAACTCTTCATTCCTCTATGGTTTCCATTTCCATATCTTCATCTGCACCAAGCAATTGATTCTATTATTTAAAGCAGTTCTCTTAACTCTTAATCTCAAGCTTATTAGGTTCTTGCAATTCATTAAGCAGTATTCTTTACAATGATACGTTTTGATTATTCCATCATGTACTGATCTCCCCATCTTTTCAATTAAAGTGTTTTTTTCACTCGGATAAGTGAAAGTAAAAAACAAGACTTAATTATATTTTTACATAACATAATAAAAAACTATCATATTCAACCCCTTTCTAGCAGAACATCATGAAGTAGGGTTTTTTTTTTTTTTCCAGCAATTCCTTTAGTTGAAAGGAAAAGAAGAGCTTTTTCCTTTCAGATTCGACTTTTCTTGTCCTAAAGCTTCATATTTTTGTCTTGCCATTCATGCAACAAATTTGGAATAAGAAGTTCTCGTGTAGCTCAGCATTGTTTTTGTTATTTTGGTATTTAAAATGCCTCCAGCTGCTTGTACTCCGTCGAAAATTTGTTTCATCCCAACAAGAACTTCTTCAGACTGATTCTCCACCATACATTATTAGTTTATAGAAAGCCTCCTTTCAACAAAGGCATCTAAAAGAGAGTGTTAAAATCATTTGAATAAATTGCTGCAACACATTGATATCCAATTTACTAACAATATTTGACCAGTAGTCATCTAATCTGCTTTTGCTTCGTTTATATGCAAAGCTTATTGGCTTGACTGAAGGAGTATCACAAACTTCTCTATAATTTTCAATATATCTTCTCCCTTTAATGCCAGATATCCAATTGTTTGAAATAAAAATTTGAATACATAGGGATAATTGTTTGATAGGTACTTTGATGTTACATCCAACTTACTAAATGCTGGCAATTGTTATATTCTTCACTAAGTTGGTTAAAATTATTATCTATATTTTCCAGCCATGAAACTTTGGTTAACGGGAATTTAATGGAAAGGCTTTCTAATATTTTTTAAATGCCTTCATACAAATCTTGCAAAATGAATTTAACTCAACAGATTCATATTCTTTTACCTTTTATAATTGATTTTCGACTGCAAAGCTTAAATTTACACCTTTGTAGGGCAACAAATTTTCTTTCTCATTTACATCAATTTTCTGTAAAAGTACAGCCATTGTCTTCCAAAGGCTTGATAAACATTTGCATAACTCTCTGAAATAGGGACATCTAAGAAGAATACAGAAGGGAGTCATAAAGGTGTCATTTTGAAAATCAGTTAGAACTAGTTCAACTGTTGAAGCAAAGAGATATAAAAAAAAAAAAAAAGAGTATTTTTTAACTTAAAAGTTTATCTTTGATGCACTTTGAAATTAGGGAATTTTTAAACTTAATATAGCACTTTTATCTTGAAAAGATGACTCAACAAACTCAGCAATGTCCAATAGAATTTCCAAAGTTTTTTCAACTAATACCCAATTTTCGAACCCTTGAACAGCACAAAATTTTGAGGGAATTTTTGCAACCTATGTAATGTATGAAGTCAGCTCTTCAGGCTGAAACATCCTTGAATAAATAATATAATTTCTTCTACAAAATTCTATTATTTTCTACCCCATTTCCTCTATCCCAGCCTTAAAGGCATAATGAACTGTATGAAGTCTACAGGTTCAGATGTCTAATACTTAGAATCATCAAATGCCAATTCTTCTTTCAACTCTTAAAATTTTTAATATTGGGCACATCCATAGATATATGTATTATTTTTTCAGATCAATCAATACATGCCAAAGCATTCTTAAAATTTTCTAGCTAATCTTTAGCACAAGAATGCTGTAAAAATACAACTTGTAATGACTTGGTTTTTGTATTACAGAAACTAATCGTTATATCCCTCTGTTGCTTTTGTGAAATTTTTTAAGTGACTCGTCAAATCCTATTACTAAATACTGGTAATTGTTATATTCTTCACAAAGTTGGTTAGAAAAATATGTAGCAAATCCATAAATGCTGAAATAAGCATTCTTGTTCGTTGTAGAGTTATCTTTTAACAAAATCGCTGTCTGGAAACATGAATTTTAAAAGGGTTATAGCTCTTGAACTTTATCTAAATGATGAGTATTCTGTTACATATTGCAGACTCCCTAGAAGTTTTGCCTAAGTGACGTTTTCAGATTTTAAAAATTTGCAAAGATTGATTTTCACCTTTTAAAGTAGATGTATTATTATTCAATAAAGAGTTGTTGAGTTAAATTGATTTTATACTGATTGATTTACTTTTTGCTCATAATAGCTTTGTAATGTTTTTTTTTTTATTTCATATGGCTGGTGAGGACTGATTTACTTACTCATATTAAAGAAAGCATAGTAATGCAATAAGTACACATTGCAGAAAATTTATCAGTTTTTGCTTCTTGTAGCAATGACAATATTCATGACCTTCAATCCATGCTTTTTGAAATATTCTTTTAGATACTGCTAATCAATGTCTAATTGGGCTTAAAAATTGAAAAATTGCCACTTAATATTAAGTTTTTTGCAACCATACATAATTACTATAAAAATATTTGCAAAATAATATTAAATTTTTTTCATCTCTACATGAAATGAAATTCATAGACAATTTTTTACACTGCACCTAACAATTTTAGCTGTTTTAACTAAAAGTTTTATTGCAGATTTTGAACACATGCTAATATTTAAAATCACATAAAGAGAATAATAGAAAACTTTTTAAATCAAACAACGTTCACAAAGAACTAAATGATCTTATTAGAACAATATAGCTATTAATTGAATGCATCCAAAAAACAAAATATTTCTATAAAATATGTACTCATGAATGTGATATATTTATTTATTTAAAAGTAAACGTATAATATCAACATTTGAGCGATTCCGCCGGGAAAACGCAATTTCTGAGAACGCATCCCTCGTTCCACCCACCGACAGTCGAGAAGTGTCTTGCAATGCAATCTGACAATAGAAGAAGTGAGGGTAAATATGAATAAATTCAGGAAATAAGGATTGTATATGTATATATAAGAATTGTATTGCGCAAGATTTTCCTGATTTTCAGGTTGAGTAGCCACCTTGATGTTTTATATGAACAACTAAACAAAATAAAGTGCTATACACATAATTAATGATGTTACTTTTAATTGTTTCATTTATCCATTCATTTAAAAACTAACATTTTTAAAAAAATTATTTAATCATATATGTAATAGGGGATTTC
Organism: Caerostris extrusa; assembly: GCA_021605095.1. Classification (NCBI taxonomy): domain Eukaryota; kingdom Metazoa; phylum Arthropoda; class Arachnida; order Araneae; family Araneidae; genus Caerostris; species Caerostris extrusa. The sequence continues at coordinate 10,433 of BPLR01008528.1, read as the reverse complement.
TTTAATTGAAAAGAGCAATTTAAAACAATAAAATTAAAAGCAAATAATATTAAAATATCTAGATCAATCTTTTATATCAAAAGACTAATACATTAAAAAAAAAAAAGCAAAAGCAAAATTATACAGAAAAAAATATGAAAAGTTAGTGCCTTTTCACTACAGTATTCCATTCAGTTGCCAGATTCCAAGATATAGTAACGTTTATCAAAAAATAAATAATTTTATTATTGTCATTTAAAAAATGATAAAATCAAATACATTATTTACAAATTATTTTGAATGGAAGTCAAAATTATTCTAATATTCAAAACCAGAAAATTAATAAGTTATTCTCATTAGTTCATCAAGTAACAAATATTGCTTTTATGATATATCACAATTTAAATATTTAGTATCTAAGGAACTAGCATGATAAATAAAAATAACTGAAAAGGGAAATAACCCACCATAAGTATGATATTTGTAAAAATTTCTAGGTTAATGCAGAAATAAAATTTCCGTCAGCTTATTCTAAGCATTTGAAAACCAGAGTGAATCATTAGATTACTTGTTATGTATGGTAAAATAAAACCCTACTACATAAATGGGTGGGGAGGGGGAGGGGTGAGAAAGAAATTTCAAATTAGAATGCTCTGTTGTTTTCCTATGAATAATGCTTATCCACAATTTTTTAAATTATTATCGAATTTACAATTGCTTTGCAAATATTTAGTTATTTTTTTCATTGCTATACAAATATTAATTTTTAAATATATAATTATATGGTACACATCTACTTGGTCTATATGTCCTTTACAATATTATATATACTATAGTAATTTAATTAAGATTTCAAAAGAAAATCTACACAAATAAATCTCAATAAACATTACTTATGTTACATCATTGTGTACATCGCCATGACATATTGCAGCACAACTTGACAAGGACTACTTTTCACATGTATAAGATGATCTCAGTAGTAACACTATTAAACTTAATTATATATTCAGTTTCATTTGTAGTATTCAATTGCTATTAAATATTATTTTTGTAGTATCTCTAAGTGGAAAAGTGGATCTCTTAATCAAACCATCATTTCAAGATTTCTCGAACTTCTTTTACATTCTAAGAATAATGTCATTTTTATACTGTAGCCAATTAAATTTCAAAAAATTTTGATTAAAAAAAGATCAAAACATAGTGCTAAACAAAGAAGTTACAAAGTTGCAGATTACCTTCAAAATAAAAAATAGTGTAATAATGTTAGTTATAAATAAACATGTATTATCTTGTTGAAAAACAATTATAGCAAAATTACTTAAATTCCTTTGCCCTTTAAGACTTTTACAGTAATTCAATCAATATATTACAGTAATGTAATTCAATCAATTCAATCAATAGAATAATTCATTATATACTGTAAAACACCAATGGTAATTAATTAATTAAAGATTAAAAAAATTGTCCAGAAAATTATAGTTAAGGGGGAAAACAAGATGAGTTAAATGTTAACTTCTTAAAAAACTGCACAATATACTTTTGAAATATATACACTCAAATCTTTTTTAATATTACAGAATTTTAGATATTGTATTCAAATCAAACTTATCTATTTTTTTTTTACCCCTTTTAGGAAAAAAATGATTTTTAAAGACTTTATAATAGTGATATTTTGAGTTTAGTGGGAAAAGATGAAATATTATTTTTAATAATATTATAATCAAATCATGTCATCCTAAGAGAATAAGGAAATTTTGCAAAGTGAAATCTGCTTAGTGAAAGCTCAATCTATAAATGCATCGAAAGAAAAACTTTTTAAAAAATTACTGTGATTATGACATGTGATAAAATCTAAAGACCATACATTATCTTTATTTTTTAAGTATACCTTGATTTTCTTTTTAAAGCACAAATTAAAGCTGCTAAGGCTCCTCCTTGACTAAATCCCAAAATTCCATCAAATGGCCCCTAAATATAAATATACATTAGAAAACATAATTCCTCTAAAATAATCCTAAATGAAGATATTTTTATAGCATTTCAACTTTTTAGCTATCAAATTATTTTGTATTTTTTAACGATGTTCTTCATATATTTTCAAGCTTCTTAATTTTTTTAAAATAAAGATACTAAACTTAAGTAAAGGTTAAAATATTCTCATCATCAATAAAATATTTCTCATTAAATAAAATCCCAAAACTTTTTTTTTTTTAAAAGTTTTAAAATATATTAAAGTAAAATTTTTAAAAATATTTCTCATTAATTTAAATTTTTTAAAAGAAAGTATTTGAAGAAATAATTTTCTTTCAAAAAAAGTTAGTCACTTTTCATAAATTGCAAATTTAATACTTAACCAAACTAACCTAATAGTAGGCTTGTGCTAATATTAAACTAGCTATTAATTTAACGATTTTGACAAAAATTAGCAATGAACTGCAGTTAACTTTTAGCGAGGGTTAAATTCAACTGTTTGCAATTGTGGCTGTGGGTTTTATTTTTAATTCCTAATACACAACACTTAAAAACATTGCTTATCAAAATCACTTAAATTTAACATTTTGATCATTTGATAATTATTTAATGTTCCCATTTTTTATATATTATTATTTTTTAATTGTTTTTGCATAATGAAATTAAAGATACATATTAAAGCAAATATTTTTCAAATGAAATTGGTATAGTAACATAAAAATATGATAGGTTGAGATGGTATTATATAAAATTTAACAAATAATACATGTGCATTTTTCTTAATTCTAATTCATTAATTTTATTAAATTTTTTTCTGAACAAAAGTTGTTAAGCAATTCCTTAATTTCTTATATGTATTAAATACAAAATATGGTTTTTCTCATTGAATAAAGGCCTTACAATATTGCTTGCTCTGTTCATCGTATCATGAAAGTTTGTTACAATTCCTCTTCAAAATTTACAGCATTTTTTTTTATTTACAAAGATAGGAAACTTATAGTAATAAAACCACAACAATAATCACATTCATATTCGAATACATGACCAGCAAATGCTCTTTTCGGAAATTTTGTTGTTTAAGTAAATTAAATAAAATACATATTATTATTATAATGGAATTTCCTCATTTTATTATGAAAAGCATGATATCTTAAATTTTACGCCATACCTTAACAATTGTATAAAGAGAAGCAAAAACCTTTCAAACATGAAATACTTTAAATTTTTAATAAAATTCAACATAACAGATAAATAATTAACAATGTCTCCAGAAATTTAAAGAATATTTATTCTACACTTAAATTTTTCTGATGTACTGAAATCTAGAATGCATAGTGCAGATTTTTATAGAAGTATCTTTTGAGTTCATAAAATACTATAAATAAACTTCAAAAAATATTTTGTTTTAACAGACCAATACTCTTCCCCTTACCAAATAATGTAATATGCAATATAAACTTAATTTTTATATGAAAAAAACATAAATTTAATTAATATAAAAAATATATCCTTAATGATATTAATACAACAATAATTTTAAAAAAAAGAATTAAGAAGAATTAGATAAATACATTTTTTAAAGTCAGAATAATCAATTTGAGACATACTATTAATGCAGTTTCAAACTTTTTATGAATATTATGCATTTTCATATAATTGTAAATGATTGTGATAAAATGAACTTTCTGAAGTTTTGCAATACTCAGTTTAATGCTGCAATTAATACACACTTTGAGTTTTGAATTGATATTTCCAATTTTTTTATTTACATTGACAGAACTATTTACAAATATCATACAACCATGTAATTTTGTAATTTTTGTTTTAATATTTATTATGCTTTAATGTGTCTGCCTTTTTTTCTTTTTTGTCTCTGCATCGCTTTGCCTCGTATAAATCTTCCCTTCGAAAACCAATTCTAATATACATATTGATTTTAGAAAATGGTTTTAATGTTTAAATTATACATGCAATATTCCTTTTAAATTCCCTTTAACATAATTACAAGAGCCCAGATGTTACTACAATGTGTTATGTGAAAGTATGAATTTCGATATTCACCAGTGTAATTTATTTGAACTCATATAAATTAACCTGCAGTTATTAGTGAACAATTGTAGTGAGGTAAAAAGATTATGCTATCAATAAATAATGATATAGGCAAAAGGAACTATTGATAAAAATGATTAAGAAAAAAAGGTAAAAATAAATTTAGAGTCAGATTTTTAAATTATCCACCCATTAAAAAAAGTAAAGAAAATTAATAACATTGCTTGGTGGCCCGTATCTATTATTTGCACAACTAAAAATATGTTAACACTATTATCACAGTGAAAGATACCATGCCAACATGTTTCGAGATAGTGAAGTATACAAGTACTACTGTTAAGAGTAAAAATGGGAAAAATTAATTTATCGAAAAATAAAGGAGATGAAGTCATGACATGTCATTATGTTTCATAACCAATAAATATTAGTTTGATAAATTTAAGAATAGGTGCATTGTATGTAACATTCAAGTTTGAGGATAAAGCTGACAGTGATGATCACGAAATGGTAACTGAACTTATGAAATCTTAAAACTTTCATTAAAAATAAGTTACAATTTTCAACAAGTTCTAATAACAGAATAAACCAGATTTTGGAAGTGCTTGCCCAAATTGTACATGTATACTGAATGAAGGAAAAGCAGTGCTTGATTTCAAGACTGCTAAAAATAGGCAACTCCTACTATTGTGTGGAATCGTTAGCAGTGATTATAAATGCAAACTAATTTTAATTCAACGTTTATTAAAATGCTAAAAAGTTTTCATACACATTGATAAATCTCTCTTTGAAAATCTATGGGATACAAATAAAAAAAAAAAATCGCATAAAGTTTATTTGAAGATTGACTCAACTTCTGCCTAGTTCCATTTCTAAAAAAATTACTTTACAAAATCCTATTACTAACAGATTGCATACTAAGCCACCCAGTAAATCTTGATTAGCTAAATTTAACATAAAAGTAAGATTCACAGCACCAAATACAACTTTTTAAAACAACAAATGAATCAAGGAATAATGTTAATTTTCAATGCAAATATATTAATATTATTTGTTTTGAACACCACTATGCTTTAACATCAAATATTTAAGCCATTAAAAATACGAGAAAAAATATAATTACCTGAGATTTAAAAGCTTCATTTACAACATCTAAAGATTTTGAAAACCTTGAGCTTCATCGCACTTTGTTCTTGAATTAAAATCATTACTATCATCACAGAACCACCAACTTCGACCTGAAAATAAAGTATTCCGCTTTTAATATTTATAAAAAGATATGGCGTAAATAAAATTGATGTAAGATAATCACCATAGTAGGCTTAATAGGTATAATGAAAAGATATGTTATTAATTCAAAAATTTTAATACAACATACAAAACAAAAAAAACATTTCATTTCAATTATTTCAGGAATAAAACATGTAAAAATAATCAATCAACAAGTTTCAAATTTAATAATAGAAACAATAAATATATAAGATTTAGCAATAAAATTTAAGGTTATTTTTTTATAGAGAAAAAAGTAAATATAACAAAAATTTTGACATGTCAAAAGAGTTTCTTGTTTTATGTCACTTAATAAAATGAAAACAGGGAGTTACTTCCGTAATAATAGACCTGAAGAAATTTCCCTTATTTCTTATATAGTTCGTGGGTCGACACAGGCAATCAAAAGGGGGTAGCCAGGACACACTACCTGCATTAAGAATAGACTGCTGATCAAAACAAATTAATAACATAGGTCTTTGACTAGGTATTAGTAGTTGCCTCATTCAATAACTCACTGCTATTGTTGGGAGAAAACTTTCCCCACCTACATTCCAAAAGTACCCTGCAAAAAGAGAAACCCCTTCTCTGATTTTGGATTTAAACTTCTCCAAATTCCTTCTAACGCTTCTTTCCACAATCTATTGTATCATGATCATTTTGTATAGATAAATAGTTGATTTTCCAACCCATTATTTCTTCTTGGCTTTTCTACAAATGCATAAACCAATATGCATGAGATTTCTAAGATATAAAAAATATGTACAATTTCTGAGGTTTAATCCCCAGAATTCTAGGGTTTCCCTAAAGCACAAAAAAAAAAAACAAAATTGATCAATACAACAAACTTCATAAATATAAATATTTTCTTAGAAATAAATAATACAATTTACTGCCTACGTTTGAGAATTATATATTAAAATTTAATCTTATAATTTCTTGTTATATATATGCTATTGTATATAATATGTATCGTTAGACATTTGCAAGAGTTTTGCATTCAAAGAATTATTAACAAGGAGGTTTAAAAATCATTAGAAATTTCATAATTACCATTTAAAATAAAACAAATTATATATAATAAATTAAACCTTTTTTGGAATAGTTGCTCCCTCTTCAGCATTATCAGTCATGCAAAATTCTGTAGTAATTTCATGAGGAGCATTTATAAAAAAACTATTAAAAAAAAAAGAACAGAAATAAATGCACTAACTAGTAATAATCTATAAATATCTAAACGATTCATTTTGAATAAATTTTATAAATTATAAAACCAATTTAATTACATTTCAAAAGAAATGGCTGTAAAAGAATTGTTAACAATATCTATTTAAGTTAAACTTATTTCAAAATTTTCAATGAAATATTCAAGCATAACTCCTAACCAGTAATGAATTTAAGACCATACAGTTCAGTTCCAGTTCTGATTTTATAATTAATATATATCTTAACTTCTAGTATTCAAGTTTTTTATTTTTAGAAAATATAATCAATAAAAAATTTTTTTAATTTGTACTTGTAAATATGCAATCCTTATAAGAAATCTACCAAGGCTGCAATAATCATGAATCACTAGAAAGAGTAGTGTTTGATGATTTTATTAGAAATACAGAAAAAACCATTTTAAATAACAATTCATTAATTCTTTAAATATGAAGTCCCTGACTTGTAAACAAATATTAAAAACATGAACCATATTTGTTTGAATCAATAGAAAAAAAAAAAATGTTTAAACATGTAGTTTATTGAATTAATAAAACAGCAATAAATGTGATCTTAATTTAATCAGGATTCTTAGGTAAAATCTTTTAATAGCCCACAAATTAATATGCTTTAAGTTTCTAAAATAAAAAATAATAAATTTGTAATAATAGATTTAGAAAATTATCATTCAAATATTTCTTTAATCTTATATTTCAACTTTTATTATTTTATGTCTTTTTAGAAGACAACTACTTTATTAATTTGTTTAAAAAAATTATGTATTAATTTTTTGTCACAAAGTTCAACACAATGTATTTGTTTTCTTATCATTCAACCAGGAAGTCTCAAATGAAACAAGTAGAAAGGTGACAGACTGGCCAATTAGAGAGCCCCAAATGGAACAAGCAGAATTAAAAGGCACAAAAGAACAGATTTGAGGACAGCTGAAAAAAAAGAATGCTATGGTTGTAGCATTATTATATGGCTTTTTTGTTTGTAATGAATGTAAAAAATATTTCAGGGCAGCTATTTTAAAAATGTTACTAAATAATGTGGCAGCTAAATCTGGAGTGGTTATTGTGTTTTCACCAGCCACCCCACCTCTAGAATTGTGTCGTTTGTTGAACAGTGAATATACCAAACTAAAGACAACACCCAGACAGAGTTTTTACATTTATATTAATCATAATCCACATCATTATTTGAAATTATCTGAACTTTCCTAAACAACACACTTTCTGAGAATTTTAATTTTTCTAAAATGACCAAGATAAATTCTTAGTTTTAAAAGTTACTCTTGGGTAATGATTTCATTGTAATAGTGGAATCAGGAATGCTAATCATTAATAATTTTCAGAATCTTAAAAACTTTTTCCCTAAAAATATGATAATAAACATATTTAAATGTAGAAACTTTTTTTCCTTATCTGCAACGGCTCATGAACTACAAATAAAGTAACATATAGAGTGTGAAGAACATAAAAAATTTCTTAACATTTGAATTACTATCAATTTTTAGAATATAAATGGGATAATAAAAGCTTCAGAATATAGAAGATAAAGTAAAATTTTAAAATGGAGTGGTTTGCAAGACATATCATTTTACCTGTAATGAATATTCCATATAAAAATTTTGAAACAAAAAAAATATTCTATAAAATAATGAATTTTTAGATGGGGAAACATTGGCCTGCTTTTTTTCCATGGTACGAATAAGCAAACATAAAATGCATTCAATAAGAACAGCACATTTTTTTTAATTATAGATTTTTATTGTAGCCTAATCTAATTTAAATTGAAACTTAAATACTCAATAGTTAAGCTAACTTTATTTTAAAAGAGCTATTTTAAAAATTAATATTTTTAGAAAACAACTACATAATAAAGCAAAAACTATTTACTACCATAATAGAAATTATTAGGTTTTTCAAGAGTAATCGAGTTTTCATCATTTAAATACATTGTGAAAACTGAAATTACTTCTTCAAAAAACTTAATATTTTAAAATCATGGTTAACAAGATAATTATATATGAAATAGAAACTATTTTACAAAAATGTGGAATTCCTGATGTTCTGGATGTAATAACATATTACATCCAATACAAAAAATACTAGGTAAATAAAATGTCAAAATAAAAAATATCAGCCACACTAACCTAACTCTGCAATATTTTTTTATACTCTTTTTAAAGCCACCAATTTTATCCTTAAAAGAATCTGCATCTTGTCTAAAAAAAAAAGAAACAGCTAACTATAAAATATAGAATAAATATACAACATAAATACATATTTAATTACTCTTTTACATTCTATAGCATACAGAACAAAAAATAATAATAATATTAATCCACTAATAATAATTGTGCCTTATACTAAATCTCTCAATTAAAAAGTTTAAAAAAAAAAAAAAAAAAAAAAAAAAAATCTTTAATAAGTAGTAAAAAAAAGTGAATGATTTTAGAATGCAAGTTTTAAATATGGCCATTAAGAATAAATATATTCATAGAAAATATTGTTGGTTACGGACAGAGAACATAGAAGGGGGACGATAAGGCAGATCACCCCAGATAACATTATTAGCCAGAAGAAAAAAAAAAAATTATATTATGACAATTTCACAAAAGACAAATTTGAGTTACAACAAAATGATTTTTGAAAAAAACAAAAAGTGGAAGAAAGTAGTACTTGTAAGTAAAAGTAGAAAAAGTAGTAAAGTGGAAAAAAAGTACACATTTGATTCTTGTAATTTTACAATAAAATGATACAATAATTACTTTATTTTTACTTAGTAGGACTTTATGATTTTCCAATTATAAGTAACATAGTATATTATTTTAATAAATAATGAGAAACAGTAAAAAAAATTACCAAATTACCTACATAAAAGGGTAGCAATAGAAGGAGCAAAAAATTATATCTACACTGTTCGCCAACAGACATTTTTAAATTGGTTGTAAGTGTATAATAGTATGAGCTACTCTCATTTATTATTTTTATAATTTATTATACAGAACTGTATGCAATTTAATTTCATATTAAACTTTCTAGATCGAAATTAAATAGAAAATACTATTCTACATAAATTGAAAAAATGCCTTATTAACAACATTAGTATTCAAAATCAAGAGAATTTACATTTTTGGTCAAATATCTCCAGAATTGCTGGACTGATTAAAGAAATTAGGTACATACATAAGTTGACATAATATAAATAAAAAAATAATCACAGCAATTATGGTATAGCACCTCAGAACTTTAAAATTACCAGAGTGCCATTTAGCAATAAGTTTACAAATGTTGGCACTAAATATTATAAAAAACAAAAGTTGGAGACAAATGCAACTATGGGAACCATTTTATTTAACATATCACTAAAATTGAGCACAAAGTGAAAAAAGAATGAAAAACACAAAATGATATTTTATGTACAGTAACAAAGGCAACAGGTAAATAATGAAAAATCAAAATCAGATCAAGGGAATCATGAAATTCACTTATATTTTTTATATGAAGATAACAGATCACAATAATGCAATCAATATTTGCAATGTTCAAAATGGCATGTTGCAAATATATATATCCACCACTTTTACAAAATCTTAAGTCTGATTATACAAAGAATGGAATACTTAAGACTTAAAAATTGCCTCTAAAACATTGCAGAATAAATGTCTAAATAAATTACACGCCCTTATGCAGATAATAAAAGGTTCACTAAAATATTGCTTTTATCATTCTCTTAGGAAGTATCTGTATTTGTTAAAGATATTCTGGGCTAAAAATCTATTTAACTCGAATTATCGATATCAAAAACAAGATCGTTCTTTCTGAGAAAAAGTCATCACACAAAAATTCATGATTGCATTACCAGATAATATATTGATTGTGAAGCATATTATTGAGAAAATGCTTTACTAGCAAAGGTGGATGGGTGGGGGGCAATACCCCTTGATAAAGGTA